>JAQQSK010011759.1:0-12146 GCA_028658325.1 Potorous gilbertii
GTTTGCTCCGTGATTTACAGCTATGTTACACAGAACAACATGGGTATTCAATGATGAACCTACAATTATTAGGATAGCTAAGCAACACAGTGGATGGTATGCCAGACCTGGAGTCAGAAAGACTTATCTTCCTCAGTTCAAATCTGGCCTCAGATACTTACTAACTGCATGTGATCCTGGACCACTTAACTGGGTCACTTAACCCAGTCACTTAACTCATCCTGGGTCACAACTCAGTTTCCTCATCTATAGAATGAGTTGGAAAAGAAAATGGTAAATCCGTCCAGTATCTTTGCCAAAAAAAACCCAGATAAACCCAAAACCTTATATGGGGTGAGTAAAAGTTGGACACAACTGGAAAAACAACTGAACAACACAACTATATTTCAGAAAGAAATTGGGAGTCATTGAAAAACTTTGTCATTTTCTAAAGGCAAACATATATTCACCTAAGAAGGTATATAGTCACCATATGATATTTGTCTTGGAACTTTACCATAAAGCCTTAAGGAGTCATAATATTATTTACAACAAGTGGTAAAAAAAATTCCAACAACAATATTAGTTCTTCCACTAATGTGTCTTCTTCTGGTGCCTTACTATAAGGTGGTGGTGACCTTGTATTCTCGAAAGTGATGTCCACAGAGTGAAAACTGGAAAGGCTTCAAGTTCAGGCCTGACAATAAGAGTCACATGAGGACAAACCTAAAGATGATGGGTTTTGTCATTAGATGATTGGCCTCAGAGCAATGGATTTTTTTCAACTGTGGCAAGCCATGAAGAGCTTCCACTGAGGCTGTGATTTGTTTCCATGGAGGAAGTACCAATGGAATCATGGCGACTTTAAATAATAACAATGAAAACAATATTAATAGCAGCCAAAGGTTAACAACTGAAGTCAGTGTGAAAACAGGAAAGTCAAAGTAATTGTCTGTGGTCTCTATCTCTCTGTCTCTCAGTCTCTCTCCTCTCTCTTTTTCTCTCTCTCTTAGGGAAACTGAGGTACTCTGACAGCAGTTGTGAAGCTAACACTTCTAGACTGTTGCCACATGACCAGATTTTTATTGATTTAAAAAAAATATTACTTAGATTTCCCCTATCTGTCCCTTTCTCCTCCTAGAGAGTGATCACTTATAACAGAGATTTAACAAAAAAGGATGGAGAGAAAAATGTACCCAAAGCAGTGAATACCCATACATATGCAAATATGATACTACACATAATGTTTCACACCTTTGACCCTTTACCTTTGCACAGGAGTGTGTCTTCGTATATCTTTTCTTTATGGCCTACTGTCTTTTTAAATTTCACAACATTCATTTTGATTCCATGAAATGGTGGTTATTTCCATTCTTATTGTTGTACTCATTTTCTATATTGTTTTTCTGGATCTACTTTATATCAGTTCATATGATTCTTTCCATGCTTCTCTAGATTTACCATGTTCATTTTTCTTACAACACAGGAATGTTCCATTACATTCTTGTGCCACCATTTGTTTGTTTAGCCATTCTATAATCACCTTGTTTCCATTTCTTTGCTACCACAAAAGTGCTCCTGTACATATTTTGGTGAATATGGAGCCTTTTTTCCTGCAATGTCTTCCCTGAGTTATATACTTGGCAATGAAATGTACATTGCCAGCTCTTCATCTCAACCATCAATTATTGTAAATGTTCTTGGTCAGTGCTAGGCACATGTTTCTGTGTGGGGTCTCAGGTTGATGTTCAAAATCTGAACTTATCTTCTTCCAGATTCTGGGGAAAACCTCTGATTTTCCTGTACAATCTTGAAATCACAATAGCTTCACCCACTATATAAAAATAAAACTTTATAGGTCCTAATTATAGGCCCTCCATTGTCTTTATTGTTTTTGTCTTATATTCAGTGGAATTCAGGCAGAGATGATCCTAAGATAAGTTTCAATGCTGCTGCAATTCTTTTATTTTTAATGTTCATCAGACTACTGCACAGGTCAATAAAATGGCAGGTTTTTGTAATTGATGAAAAGTGATAGGATGTGAGCTCATCTTCCGTAGCCTCACTGATAGCATCTTCATGACAGTTCTAGTAACAAGACGATGACAAAGCTAATGCTTTTCCTGAAATAGCTGTCTGGGAGAGGTAGTCACTCTATTGACTAAATTCCGTGCTCAGTGTCCCTGTGCTTCCTATACTTAGGTGTCCTGTTTTTCTTACTTAAGTGCTAGTTGCTTAATTCCTTGCATTGTAAGGTTATACTCATGGTATTCTATTATATGATGAATATTAGCAGCCACTAATGCATCATCATACCTTAGACCTCCCATTCAGAGTTGAGAAACTCTGTTCTAACACCACCAGGAAAAGAAGATCATGTACAAATGGGCCACTTCTGAAGTAAACATACTCTAAGCACAGAATAGGTTATCAAAGCATTTTAACAATGCATTCATAAAATCTCACCACACCCTTGTGTTTTAAGGGTTACGATCTCTTATTTAAGCCGTAGGAATTTGAGAGCAAGAGAGGCTCAATTATTTTACCTAAATCACAAAATGCGTGAGGAGAGAGAACAGTAATGTGTTAGCCCAGGACTGCATCTCAATCCTGAGCTCAGACACCGAGACAACCTGCCTTTCTTTGAGCAACTGAATGTCTCTAGTGCTCTGCTGTGCTCTAAAAGGAAATTAATGGTTAGGAGTTAGAATAAGGAGTGAATATAATTCTCAAATGCCAAATAAAGGTTCTGAATCTTAATGAAATGTCAAAAGAGGCAGTTAAATCAGTCAAAAAATGGTTAATTTTGTGGGGAAAATAGTCTGACTATGATATTTTTCTCTGTCATATAAACCCTTAACTGGGGGAGTTCCCCCAAGGCCCTTTGCTCTTCTCTCTTGACATGTTTTCCCTCAGGGACTTTTCTGCTGTCAACCTTTAACTATTATGGGAATGATGCACAAATCTTTGTCTCCAGCCCTGACCTTCTGGCCAAACTCTAGTTCTATATCTTCAGCTGCCTACTTCAAATAACTACTCAAGTGGAAGAGGGATTAGCCTTATTCTGCTTGGCTAGAGAAGCTGGGGCAGGGCAGAATGCTAGAATTGGGTTAAGAATAAAGGCAGATTTTATCTCAGTAAGAAAATATTCTAAACAATCAGAGCTGTCCAAAGGTGAAATGAATTTGCCTTAGAGGGTAGTAAATTTCCCATCACAGGATCTCTTCGTTTGGCGACATTTGGTGATCAATTATTGCGGTTGTTATGAAAAGAAGTTGATTTTAAAGCCCTTTTCATTTTTGAGAAGCTGTGATTCTCTATTGGCCATTTTCAATTGGATTTCCTACTATCATCTTAGGCTCAGCATATCTAAAGTCAGCTCAATAACATTTCTTCCTCAAATCAGCTGTACTCCCTGAATTCCCTGTATCTTAGATAAAATCAAGTATCCTCTACTATAATGCAAAATCCATGAGTTCAGGAACTTGTCCTCCCTCCCTCCCTCCCTGCCTCCCTTCCTCCCTTCCTTCCTTCCTTCCTCTCTCCCTCTCTCCCTAGTGCCTAGCACAGAACCAAGCATATGGTAGGCACTTAATAAATGTTGATTGATTGCTTTGAGTATTCTGCACTCCCAGCAGTCATAACAAAAGGGAAGATCTAAGAGAAATACTCTCTTTCTCTGCCCCTCCACTCCTATCCCATATCTGGTCACCAAATCCTATTATTATTCTTTTACAAGTTTTTCTCCTGAGTCCCACATCATGAACTTCCTGTTGAGTATTTCCAACCGGATATCATCTCAAATTCAACCTGTCAAAATCAGAACTCATTATCTTTTACCCTAAACTCACATGCTTCCTGAAATTCCCCATTAGAGTCAAGGAAACTATTATTTTACCAGTCACCCAAGTTCCCAACTGTGGTATCATAGTGGATTTCTCATTTTCACTCTACATATATAATCAGATGCCAAACCTTGTCATTCCTAGCCCCACAACATTTTCGAATATCCATTTCTCTACACTGAAATCCTCGTTATTCACCAAGAAGAGTATTGCCTCCTATCTGGTCTGTTTTCTCAAGCCTCTCCCCACTCCAATTCATCCTCCACATGGTCACCAAAGTTATTTTCCTAAAGCATGTCTGACCATATTACCCCCCTCCCCCACATTAAATAAATTCCAGTAGCTTCCTACCCCCTCTAGGTTCAAATTTAACCTCCCCCATCTGGCATTGAAAGCTCTTCACAACCTGGCCTCTTCCTACTTTCTAATTTTCTTACATATTAGTCCCTTCCATAAACCATGTGATTCAGCCATACTGGCCTACATTCTTCATATAACATGCTCCATCTCCCACTTATACTGCCTTTATATGACTATTCACCATGTATGAGTGCTCAAATGTAACCTTTGCCCCCCTGAAATCCTTGGTTTCTTTCAAGATTTTAACTCAGTCATTACCTTCTGCAGGAATTCTTACCTGATCCCTCCCACCTGCTAGTGATCTCCCCTTTATGTATCTATGTAGCTTGTAGAGACCAAAATACATGTACATATATATATATATATAGATATAGATATAGGTATATATATATATATATATATATATGTGTGTATATACACACATTCACACACATTCCCTCTTGCCATTTAGAATGTTAGCTCCTAGAGGACAGCATTTTTTGTTTTCTTTGTGTCTCCAGCACTTAGTACAATACCTGACCCATAGAAGGTACTTTTTGTTTTGTTTTGTTTGACAGGAACATACTACATTGGAAAGAGTACGGAATGTGGTGTCAGAAGACCCACATACAAAACTATTACTAGCTATGTTACCCTGGACACAACATCATGAGCCTTGGTTTCTTTGTCCATAAAATTAGCGAGTTGGACTAGATGTTCTTTTGAGTCCCTTCCAGCTCAAAATCTACACATCTGTGATTGATTTAGAGTTTGAGGCAATGGCTATTAAATTTCTTCATCTGTCCTCTCCCCATACCCTCTACTATAGTATTGCAGTGGATTCATTATTTCATTGGCATGAGGTCTTGCTACTAGAATAGATCATAACTCCTTTACCTTCTGTAAACTCTTCAAAAAGAATATATTCAACTCTCCAGCAGGCCTTCCTCTATTTCTTTTCATATTTCAATTCAGCATTTAGTTTCACAGTTAAGCCCCTCTCTCTCCCTGGCCAGCCCATCTCCCTTCTTGATGTATGTTTCTCATTTCTTGTGTCCAAGTCATTGTAATATTCTGCGCTCTACCTGATATAAATCTTGCCATTGCACTTTGAGGTAAGCTGCATTTTTGATTCTTTGTAGATCACGTAAAAACAGAGTTTGTAGCAAGGAGTGATTGAGATCACTGAAAGTCCTATGGAATTTAAAGATCACTTGATGATATATTTAAGTACTTACCATCTGTCCGTCACTCCGTTAAGTATTGGGGATTCAAATACAAGTAGAGAATTTTGCCATCATGGAACCTACATTCTCATGGGGGAAGACAACACAAAAAAGGGACTGGGAAAAGAGAGTGGGGAGACCCTAACAGTCTGAAGAGAGGGAGATGAATCAGAGCTTGCCTTCTCAGACTTAGTCCACATTTCTGGTGGGGATGCAAGGCAGATGAGATGAAGGCTGGAGTGCAGGTGGGTGGTGAGGAAATAGGTAAGAAGTAGATCATAAATGTAGAAGTGGAAAGGTCCTTAGAAGTTATTTAGGTCAACCCCATTTTACATATGAAGAAAATTGAGGTGCAGAAAGAGGAAGTGAATTTCCTACAGTCACACAGGTAGAATGTAACTGAACCAGGATTCAAATTCAGGCCCTCTGATTCTAAATTCAGCATTCTTTCCACTGTACCACACTGCCCTCCCATCTAAATGAAATTGAGTGTAATACCTCTGTCCTATTTAGTTAAGGGCCAGTTCAGTTGTCCAATTGTATTATCCATCCAAGGTTCATGTGACTCTTAACAGGGACCAAGACTCCTGACCCAACAATATACCATTTTCTGGATTATATATGGCTTTCATCCACTTTATTTTTCTAGTATGGATGGCAAGGCTGACAACTTTCAAATGTTTATAGATGTCTTTGAGGAGATAATGTAATGCTCTCCAGCCTGATACAATCTTTACATTGTCATCTGAAAATGCATCTAGAAAACCTTGCGGTCAGGGAAATTTTCTATTTGGAGTCTGTGCAGGACCTACTCTATTACAATGGTAAACATCTTAAATGAGCAGCTCCATCTTCTCATGCCTAGATACTTGCATTAATGTACTAAATGGTTCCTCTGCAGTTTCATCCCTTTCTCTTCCATTTTAGACATTGTCATCACTTTCAATCACCTTTTCTATCAGGTTCTTACCTTGCTCAGAAAGGTCAGTGGTTCTCGCTTCGATAGAATAAAGTTTAAATCCTAAATTTCCCATTTCATAATCTCTGATATTTTCCCAGTGTAGCCTTTCAGTTTCATCTCCTGTTATTCCCCATTATGACCGCTGTACTCCAGCCAGTCTAAATTTTTCATTGTCCCTTGAATAGACTTTGTACATTGCCACCTTTTGGTCTTTGTACCTGCCCAACTCTTTGCTCTCATCTCTGCTTCTCCAAATCTCACCGACCTTTTAAGGTCAAGCTTAAATTTGATCTCCTCTGTGAAGCCTTCTTTACAATTTTAAAGTAAATATCTCTACTAGTCATTTGGCACTTGACCATGTACTCCTTTTTATAGCTATTTCACTTCAGGTGAATGTTTCTCTCTAGAACTAGATTATAAACTCATGGTAGGAAGGTTCTTTGTCTTATTTCTCTTTCTGTTCCTGTAGCACTTACAAAGTGGCATGCACATAAAGGAAGCTTGACAAATTATTTGTTGAATTGACCTGGGGTGGGTAGAATAAATCTGGTTGGTTGAATGTTGAATTTTTTTATTGGTCTTATGTAAAGCTAACTTGAGTTTCACTGAGTACTCCTCGCTCATCCTTTGGGACAAGGGTGCCTGGGTGTAAGCTCATTCACATGTGTATGGGGTTCTACAACATTTTCCTCAGCCCTAGAATTCTTGTCTTATGCGCAAGTAACTGAATTATGAAGGATTCTTTCTACCCACATATACATTAAGGTTTTTAACTTCTACCACAACTCAAAATGGAAAATCTAATTACTTAATGCATTAGAATATTAGGTGATCATAACTCTAAAAGGGAAGATTGTGAAACATAGTATGCTGCCAAGAAAGATATCTGGTGAAAAACATGAATACTAATATTCTTGATAACATCATATATTTGCATTCCACTATTCTAAATGTTAGTTCTATCATTCAACCTGAGACTGGGAGTGAGTGATTCCTTCACAGCTGCTAAATACTTACTTGCTCTTTGAGTAACTCTTTAGAAAATGATTTCATGGTGGTCTAAAAGTCAATGTTTCTTGCTTTGCTCTCAAATGAATATTTTTTTTTCTCCTTCAATTGTCTACTGAGATCTGGAGTCCATGTGAATAATTAATAGTTAAATATGAAGATTGTATCTTGCAGACTGATTTGTAATATTTCAGTGTCAGTCATTGAGAGGCTTTTTTTTTGTCTGAAAAATTTTCCAGAGTGAGGCAAATAATTTCTACTTGGTCAGCTGGCACCATTTTGACTAGAAACTGAAATCAGATGGCAAGATGTATTTGGTTCTTAAGACCCTATTATCAAATGAATTGATATTCTTTGTGTCATCTGCAGCAAAACTGACATATTTCTACATACATACAGTCATAGTCAGCAGGAAAACTTCAACACTGATCGATAATGTGTCGTGACTATGCCAGAGAAAGTTCAAGTGGGCTATTAACTTACTCCTCCAATGTATCTGTGACGTCATCACCAATTTGAATGGTCTCTCCAATGATATAACCAGTGGGGCCAGACTCAAATAGAAACAAATCCATGTGGCCATGTATTGACTTAGAAAATAATAAATTAGCATACTCTCTTTGATACTGATATTAAATAGAAAATGTAGTACTCACAATCCTTCCACTGAGAGACAACCATCTTAGACATCGTTATCATCAATAGCACTTCTCTTCTTATTGGACCTTCTGTCCTATAGCAACTGTCTTCCAAAGAGATTAAAATGCTTAATGAATGTGATTGTTTTTCACAATATAATTAATCAAAGCCACTAGGGAAGTCATGTGGAAAATTCAATTTTTCACTCAACAGCTTTCATCCCTAAAATATTCTTTTGACTTTAATCAATGGCTGTAATTATAAGTCCAGTTCTCTGAAGGTGGTTATGCCTCTCTTCAAGAATGTTTTGGAGAATCTGCTGAGACTTTGGGGGTTTTCTCAAAGGAGACAATATTTTCTCATGGAAGTAGCTCCCCTTCTGCCCTCTATTTTGATTTGAAATTTTAATGCCTCTCCAATAATGAAGGAATTAAAAGCTACTATAATGACAATTTCCTGACAATGTCGTTGCCTGAGGGGGCAGAATATCTTTGGGAATGGAGAACAACACGGTTGAATTATAAAGACTAGTAGTCTCAAAGACAAATCATAGTTTGACTTTAAGCTCATGGAACTTAACATTTTGTACCACTAGCTAATTCACAAAGATTTGTTAATCCAACTCTGCATTCATCTGAACTAGGGGTCAAAAGATGGCATAATATACCTTAGCAGCTATGACAGCTATGGGGGAACATCCCCCTTGACCTGAGATGAGAGCTCTAGATATCAGCGGCTGCCAGATATTTTAACTCTAAACAACCACTATGGGGCATTGTTTTTATTTTGATTTGATTTTGATGATGTGAGCATTCCATTTACTAGGAACCTATATTGTAACATCAGTAATAAGGGAGCAAGAAAATTTTAATTTTAGGGATTTCCAGCAGTGGTACTCAACGTGAAGTCCATCAAATCCTTTCCATGGTCTGTAGGCTATTCCTCAGGTTAATTCCTTCCAGTAATCATTGAGATATGACATCATTTTTTTATTCTGGTATGAATTAATACTTTACTTAGGATGTGTAAAATTCAAGAAGCTGAAGACAAAAAAACACTGAACATTTCATTAAATGTTATCTCATCTGAAATGGGACATACTTAGGCCTGTTAGTATTCTTCTTCATTTATTATAATCACTATATAGGCACAACTTGTTCAAGGTCTCAGGGGCCAGTGACTTTTGCCATTCCATGTCCTTTACCTGCCCTCGTGGCTTGCTCTGGGTTCATTGATCTGGGGTTGCCTGTCTCTTTAATAAGGAAATGGGACTGCCAGGGTTTCAGTTCTCCCCCACCTCAGACTTCTGACAAACTATTCTATTTTTGGCTCTAGACTAGACCAAGGGATCTTTCCCACTGGACAGAAGGGGCAAGGAAGAGGAAATACAAAGATACCCAGAGTAGAAATGTAAATCAGGTATAGAACAGCCAGTTCTATTCTCACAGGACCGGGAATGCTAAGCAATAGCAAATTATCAAATCTTTGCAGTCATTTGAGAAGCTAGTATTCAAGCCTCTTTCAGACATTTGCAAAGGAGCTGCTCATGAGATAGTTTATGTTTCACCTCCACTCAATAAAGCCTGATCAGTGCTAAGTGGGCTCTTCTCTGCCATTTCTCTATGAGTGACACTTTCCCTCTCTGTTATGCTTCTGTTACTTTTTTTTTCTGACACAAATGCTCCGGGATCTAATACTTAGAAAGGGGAAGATGCTATCTTTCTTTCAAGAGGTCACAAAGCCCTGTGCTCAAGGAAAGAAGAACTAAATGGGAGGTGGTCTTTTTCCCAGTCACCGAGTCTGCTTGTGAGCTCATGCCTAATGACCTGGGAGGAGGAAGGGTATTCTCCTTCTGCCCACTAGAGCTCCATTATCCTTCTACTTGGAGAATGGCAGAAGGAAAGACTTGATGGGCCAGTGATTGACATTTTAGAATATCGACAGAGTTCTAAATCAGCAGCTAATTAAAAGAGTTACCATGGCTGACAAGAAGTAGTCAGAGGATCTCTGTGCCTTCTCTGAATTGGGTTGGGAGGAGTCTTCCATCACATATCACCAAGGGAACATCTCCCTTGAATGTTACACCCAGAATTGTGCATAAGGGCATTGGAGCTATACCTTCCCTTATTTTGTACAAGGAATTACTCTTAATATAACCTTAGATTACATCAATGTATTTGTTTTCCACATCATAATGCTGACTCAAATATATTCATAGGGACTCCACAAAAATTTTTAGGTCTTTATATTTATAATTTTTAATAATCTTTATGCATCTGATTTTTTTTAACCTAAGTGTACGTTTTTACATTTATGGTTACTAAATTTCATCTTATTGGATTTGGTCCACAAGACCTTTTTGTTCCAGAATTGCATTTTTTACCAAATTAGCTATCCCCTTCAGTTTAATTTCATTCACAAATTCATTACAGATGCTACATATGTCATTGTCTAAGTTGACAACTTTTTTAAAAATAGGACAAGATCAAGGACTTTAGAACCCTCTGGCACTCTGCTAGAGACCTTACTCTAAAATTATAAGATCTTAGCATTATAGATTTAGAGCTGGAAGGGACTTCAGGAATTCATATTATACGAATGTGGAAAGTGAGACCTAAGGAGCTTAAATGATTAGCCCAAGGTAACAAAGGCAATAAGTGTCAGAGGGTTTTTTGAACAAATTTTGTCTGGTTGTTCAACTAGTTCTAATTCTCCTTAACTTAAAATCACCCAACCACCACTCATTCATCATATCCAAAATGAGCAACTTTGTGTAATCCCTTACTGAAATACAGCTGTACTCATAATTCTACTCATAGCATTGAGTGGCAGCACAAAGCTTGTTGAACCTGGGACTCCTGAGACTAGAGTTTGATTCCTGTCTCAGATGTTTATTAGCTTTGTGACCATGGTCAAGTCACTTAACCTCAGAAACTCAAATTCCCATCTGTAAAATGGGTATGATATCATTTGTATTGCCTGCCTCACAGGAGTATTGTGAAGACAGAACTTTGCAAACCTTAAATTGATATAGAAATGTGGGTTATTAATCCTTTTAACTTTTTGTCTAGCAAGACTGGCACAAACAGAAATGAACCTACTCTCATGTGACTTCATCTTGATCAATTTATGTTGGGTCATCACACATCTCTTCCCTTTCTAAGTACTCACAAGTCATCTTTATGTTAATGTATTCTAGAATCGTGCCAGGAATGGAAATTAATCTCACTGGTCTATTGCCTGAAGAATTTGCCTCCAGTGCTATTTTTTTTTTAAATAGAGACAACATCTATCCCTCTTTGGATCAGTGGTTTCTTTTCTATTGTGGAGGATGGTAGTTCATAGACAGATTCAAGAAGGTCCGAGTCCTGAGTCCTGAGTCTTATTTCCACAGATCTGGCACTTATGCTGAGCTCTTGATGCTACTCCAGAGAGAGGACAGGCATGTACATCCTGAGCTCCTGTTTCCTACAATGTCAGTCTGTGCTATACCATCCTAGTGAGGAATCCTTTATGGCTGCGACAAAATCACCAATCCTAACTATGCATACATTTTCAGTGCTTTTCTTCCTTCCTTCCTTTTTTAATTGACAAATTCTGTTTTAGCACAGTAGAAAAACCCAAACAAATTCACTCTCAAAGTATACTCTTAGAAAACAGCTAAGCAAAATCATTTTTTAAAATAATTTATTTGTTTTCAGTGTTCTATAATCACTTCTATATATCTTAGATTTTTCCCGTTTTTTCCCCTCTTCCCCCCTTCCTCCCCATTCCCTCCCTGAGTGACTTACCATCTTATATAGGTTCTACACATACATTCCTATTAAATACAATTTCACTATAGTCAGGTTGAATAGAAGAATTAAAATGAATGGGAGAAACCATAAAACAAAACAAAACATAACACAAAAGAAAATAATCTGCTTCATTCTGTGATTCAATTCCATAGTTCTTTCTCTGGATGTGGAAGGCATTTTGCCTCAAAAGTCCACTGGGAATTTTTTAGGTCCTTGTATTGCTATGAAGAACTAAGTCTACCAGAATTAAGCTAATCCTTATAAAGGAGAGATCATGACTGTGTGCTTTCTTACATTTTTGTAGTTAACTGTTTGTTAAAATATAAATATTTTAATTTATTATATATAATTT
>JAQQSK010011760.1:0-12146 GCA_028658325.1 Potorous gilbertii
TAAGTCTTACACAACACGACTATTATGGAAGTCATTTCCAAATCTACACAGATATGGCCTACATTGAATTGCCTGCCTTCCCAAAGGGAATGGGTGGGGAGGGAGGGATGGGGAGAAACTGGAACTTAAAGTTTTAGGACCAACTGTTGAGTATTGTTCTTGCTACTAGAAAATAAGAAGTACAGGTAATGGGGAATAGAAAGTTATCTCGCCCTACAGTACAAAAGAGAAGATGGGGTAAGGGAAGGGAGGGATGATAGAAGAGAGGGAAGATTGGTGATATGGGTAATTAGAATGTCCAGTGTATCGGGGAGGGGGGAGGGGACAAATGGGGAGAAAATTTTGGAACCCAAAATCTTGTGAAAATGAATGTAAAAAGTTAAATAAATTTATTTAAAAATAAAAAAAAAGAAATCTCCATTTATTTTTATCCTCTCCAGCATTTTCAATAGGAATGGATGTTGCATTTTGTCAAAAGTTTTCTTTGTGTAGAGTTCACCACCTGTGAAGTCAAATGCATTTTCTTTTTTCACCAAGCATTTAGAGAGACAGCAAGATTAGTTGGAAATACAGTTCAAGGAATTATGACTAGGGTTGAGACATTAGAGGCTCTGAAAGTCAGTATGGGAAACTACACCATGTCTCAGCCCATAATACTTCGTGTATCCAGGATGGCTACAGAAACAATGAAGGTATCAGTATCTTCTGGGAATCAGACCACTATCTAAACATAAGTGGTACACATTCTGAAGGACAGACTAACCAGGGAGCACCATTAGAAGCAGCTATCAAAGGAATTGAATGAGCAAGAAACAAAATAAAGACAGATTTAGTGAGTAAAGAATCAGTCCATCACTAAAGGTATGAATGAATGATTGGCAACTGGAAAGAAAATGTCTGATAATGGGGCAGAGACAAGATGGTGGAGTGAGAGGAACCCCTCACCTAAGCTCCTGGACAAACTCCCTCAGATACCACTGAAAGGATAATCTGACCAAATTTTGCAGGTGAAGAATCCAGTGGGATACAGACTGTGGCAGACTTAGCGTCTGGGACAGACTGGAAAGTCCAACTGACCTTTCTGTTCAGCAGACGTGAGCCCACAGTGCACAGCACAGCGAATCCAGCACAGTAGAGAGGAAGGGCCGTGGGAAACCTGAGAACAGCAGGAGTAACCAGATGAGTGGCACTCTAGGTGGGAGACCAGCAGAGCTGAAGGCGTGGTGGCTACTGAGCGCCAGATATCAGTGCAGCACCATCCAAGACTTTCAACCCACATATTAAACTTCAGTAACTCACAAACCTGAACTACTGGGAGCCACGATGGTGTGTGATCAGTAAATGCTCTGTCCTCCCGCCTTTATGACCGTGCAAGAACCATAAAATATTTCCCCAGAAAAATCTTGGAGCAGTGGAGACAGCAGAGGGGGCAAATAGTCTCATAACACCTGAGGCTAGCAAAAATAGCTAAGGGAGATTCCTCCTACTGTGGTGGAGGCAAACCGAAAAGACAGAGGACCCAGGGCAGAGAAAACTCGCACTACGACTCAGGCAAGCCTCAGAACCAGGATAGGAGTCCCAGGAGTGGTGGGAACCCTCACTAGCATCTAGGCGTGCCTCAGGACTCCAGAGGAAACGGGAAGACAATAGGACAGCTCGGATCACCACCCCCTGAGCTTGCCTTTGCCTCAGTTCAGCCGAGGAGATCTCCCTTGACCAAACCATTCCTCCCTCACACATAACAGGCTAGCCCCAGGACTGATCAGGGAAACACAAAATGAGAACCTGCTCTTAGCTTTTTCACACATCAGCTCAACATCAAATTCTGTGGCTTCTAACTGAAATAACCAGAAACCACAACAAGCAATCACCATCATGAATAAAAAAATGCAGAATAAGCTCGAAAAAACCATCGAATCTTTCCACGGGGATAAGGAATAAACACAAATACCACACAGGTCAGTACGGAGACTGTACTTCCATCTGAAATTTCAGAAGGGACTATGAAATGCTTGCACAAACAGCTCTCCTGGAACACCTGAAGAAGAAAATAGAAGAAAAACTGGCCAATGATATTAAAATTATAAAAAAAGAATTCACTGATGAGAACATCTGTTTGAAAATGAAAATTGAATAAATGGAAAAGGAAGTACAAAAATTAACTGGAGAGAATGACTACGTAAAAGGAAGAGTTGTGAAATGGAAATTGAAGGAAAAAACCTAACTGGGAAAATTGGACAAATGGAAAAGGAAGTACAAAATTTAACTGGAGAAAATAACTACTTAAAAGGAAAAATTGGACAGATGGAAAAGGAGATGCAAAAGTTCACTGAAAAAAACAATTTGATAAAGATTAGAATTGGGCAAGTGAAAACTAATGACCCAATGAGACAGCAAGAATCAGTGAAACAAAAGCTAAAGAATGAAAAGATAGAAGAAGATGTAAAATATCTTATTGGAAAAACAACTGACCAGGAAAATAGATCCAGGAGAAAAAATTGAACAATAATTGGCCTGCCAGAAAGCCATGATGAAAAGAAGAGTCTGGACAATATCTTCCAAGAAATCATCAAGGAAAACTGCCCAGAAGTGCGAGATTCAGACGGCAAAATAGTCTTCAAAAGAATCCAGCGTTCAGCTCCAGAAAGGGATCCCAAATTCAAAACCTCAAAAACATTGTTGTCCAATGCGCAGAACTATCAAGTGAGGGAAAAAAGTCTACAGGCATCCAGAAAGAAACAATTGAAATATCGAGGAGGTACAGTCAGGATCAAACAGAACCTTGCAGCTTCTACATTAAAAGATCAAGGAATTGGAATCCAATATTCTGTGAGGCAAAAGAGTTGGGACTACAACCAAGGATCAAGTACCCAGCAAAGTTCAGCATAACAGTTCACGAAAGGAGAAGATCATTCAACGAAATAAGGGATTTCCAGATTTTCGTGACAAAAACACCACAATTTAATAGAAAATTTGAATCTTCAAATGCAGGTCTCAAGTGTATCATAAAAAGGCAAACGGGAAGAAAAAAGCAAACTTGTACTCAATTTGAGCAAACTGTTTACCTCCCTATAAAGAAAGATGATACTTGTTAATCTTGAAAATTGGACAACTATTATGAAATATAAAACGCATATACATAGAGGGAATAGGTATAAAGTAAATGATGTCATGTTAAAAATGTGATTTAAGCATGTAAAGGGATAATAACAGCACGTGTGAAAGGGAGGAAGCAGAAAATGGTAAATTACATCACAGGAAGAAGTACAAAATTATACTAGCGGGAAAGAGGGGAGGATGATGAGCATTGTTTGAGTTGTACTCTCATCGGATTTGTTTCAAGGAGGGGACAATGAACTTAAGTATTTAATCCTAAATTCTATAGGCAGTAGGAGGGGGAAAGGGAAGAAAGTGGAGGGAAGCTAAAATGGAGGGAAGAAGCAAAAGGGTAAAGGGGAGTAAAATGGAGTGGGGATAAGGAGAAAAGGCAAGGATCCACGAGGAGGTGGTGAAAAGTAAATACTTTTGAGGAGGGAAAGGGAGACAGGAGAGTTAAAATCACAAATGATGGGAAAGAGGATGTAAGGAAATACACAGATTGTAATCATAACTGTGAATGTGAATGGAATGAACTCTTCCATAATATGGAGACAGATAGCAGAATGGATTAAAAGTCATAATCCAACAATACGTTGTTTACAAGAAACACATTTGAAACATGGGGATACAGACATGATAAAGGTCAAAGGTTGGAGTAGAATATACTATACTTCAGGGGATGTAAGAAAAGCAGGTGTAGCAATCCTAATCTCAGACAAAGCAAAAGTAGAAACAGATCTAATCCAAAGAGACAAGGATGTAAACTATATCCTGCTAAAAGGCACCATAGGCAATGAAGCAATATCATTAATAAACATGAAAGTACCAAGTGGTATAGCATCTAATTTCTTAGTGGAGAGGTTGAAAAAGTTGAAGGAAGGAATTGACAGCAAAATATAATAGTGGGAGACCACAACCTCTCCATCTCTTAAATTGATAAATCAAATCTCGAAATTAACAAGGAAGGGGTTAAGGAGGTAAATAAAACTCTAGATAAGATCTGTAGCAATTCGAAAAAATTGGGAAAGGGCGGGTATAAGAATAGGCAAAGAAGAAACTAGGTTATCACCCATTGCAGATGATATGATGATATACTTACAGAATCCCAGAAACTCAAATAAAAAACTATTTGGAATAATAAACAACTTTGACAAATTTGCAGGTTTACAAAATAAACCCGCACAAAACTTCTGCATTCCTGTATTCAGAAGTCCAACACCAAGAGAGAGAAAGAAAAATGCCATTTAAATCTAGAGTAGATACTGTAAAATTCTTGGGAGTTTGCCAACCAAAACAAGCCCAGGGAATATATAAACACAATTACAGGGGGGTGGAGCCAAGATGGTGGAGTAGAAAGACTGACATATGCTAGCTCCGAACCCACAGCCCATCATAATCTATAAAAAGAACTCCCAACAAATTCTGGAACAGTAGAAGCCACGCAGCAATGGGATGAAGGCGTTTTCCATTCCATAGAGCCCTGAAAAACCGATCCCAAAGGTCCATCACACACTGTACGGGAGCTGAGCCCTGCCCTGCCCTGCCCTGGTTACGTGGCACCGAGGGGAATGAGCAGATCCGAGCCGGCTTCAGGGATGGAACCTCAGGCAGCGGAGAGGGTCCCTCCACCCACAGACACACAGGGCTGAGAGGGGAGTGGGATGTCTCCATGACACGGGCCCCCTTGGGAAGCAGCTGCAGAGGCAGCGGGCCGCCAGAGGCTCCCTGAGCAGGCAGGAGCTAGGCAGGAGCTCCATTACAGAAGGTCTCTGCATAAACCCCCTGAGGGAACTGAGCCAGGGAGGAGGCACTGCCCCTACCTGAGCACCAGAATTTAAGCTCCCATTGAATAGCAACCAGGCTTGCCACCAAAAGCCCTGAGGCTGGGGAGCAGCATTTGAATCTCAGACCCCAAGCACTAGATGGGCACATCTAGGCAGAGGTGGACAGGAATCTAAGAAGTCAAGTAACTGGCTGGGAAAATGCCCAGAAAAGGGGAAAAAAAAGATAAGACCGTAGAAGGTTGCTTTCTTGGTGAAAAGATGTTTCTGCCCTTCCTCTCTGACGAGGAAGAACAATGCTTACCATCAGGGAAAGACATAGGCATCAAGGCCTCTGTATCCCAAACATCTGAAATAGATATCCAATGGTCTCAGGCCATGGAAGAGCTCAAAAAGCATTTTGAAAATCAAGTTAGACAGGTGGAGGAAAAACTGGGAAGAGAAATGAGAGAAATCCAAAAAAAGCATGAAAAAAGGGTCAATAACTTGGTAAAGGAGACCCAAAAAAATGCTGAAGAAAATAACACCTTGGAAAATAGGCTAACTCAATTGGCAAAAGAGGTTCAAAAAGCCAATGAGGCGAAGAATGCTTTCAAATGCAGAATTAGTCAAGTGGAAAAAGAGGTTCAAAAGCTCACTGAAGAAAATAGTTCTCTCAAAATTAGAATGGAACAGATGGAGGCCAATGACTTTCTGAGAAACCAAGAAATCACAAAACACAATTACAAGACACTTTTTGCACATATAAAGTCAGATATAAGTAAGTGGTAAAATATCAGTTGCTCATGGGTAGGCCGAGCTAATATAATAAAAATAACATTTCTACCTAAATTAATTTACTTATTTAGTGCCATACCAAGTAAAATATCAGATAATTATTTTCTAGAGCTCCACAAAATAATATCAAAATTCATCTGGAAGAATAAAAGGTCCGGAATATCAAAGGACTTAATGAAAAGAGAAGGGAAGAACTTTTTACTAAAGACGAGGTAGAAAGCATTCTGAAATGCAAGATGGATAATTCTGAACACATTAAACTGAAAAGTTTTTGCACAGCCAAACCCAATGCAACTAAAATTCGGCGGGATGTAGTAAATTGGGAAAGAATTTTTGCATCTAATCTAGGGGATAATGGCTGTAGAAATTGTCCATGTCGTGATAATAATAAAAAGACAAAGGCTGATATTCTCATCTCTCTTAGATCCAATAGAACTCTTGACTTGCTCAAATTCTGCCCCAGACCACTTCGAAACCAGTACAGACTTCTTCAATGCTCATGTGACGCTGGATTAATGGGAGTCACCAACTTTTCCCTTTAGATAAAATTGACCATTAAACAAACCTTGCTATTTGCTTTCTAATGACGTCTTGGGTATAACATTTGCCTTACTTGTATGCCCTACAGTATCCCAATATCAATTGACCTACTAACAATCTAAAAACCTTTGTCTGGGGCATGCAATCTGCCCTTCTCGTGCATTCTTATGACTTTTAGTACTTAAAACTTTTAAAAGTCTTTTCATTTCCCAGCAACTGAGTTCTCTAATATGTTTTCTTCCCCCTACAAAATGTAAACCTGACCATAGACTGTCGTTCTGTAGTTGTGGTCCATCACCAGTACTGAACATAGCATTTGGAAATTGGTGGGAATAGATATTCAACACACTGTTTTTGTAATTAAAAAAAAGTTTTCTTTGCATCTTTTGGGAAACAAAAAATTTCTGTTAATTTCCTTGTTGATGTGATCAATTATGCTCATAGCTATTCTAATATAAAACTAGTTCTGCATTCCTGCTATAAATCCTATCTAATCAAAGTGCATTTTTCTTATGATCAGCTGCTGTAATATTTTTACTAATATCTTACTTAAAATTTTTCCATCTGTGGTCATTAGGGAAATTAATCTATAATTTTTTTCTCTGTTTTGGTTCTTCCAGTTTTCGGCATCAGCATTGTATTTGTATCAAAAAAGAGTTTATTGAGATTCTGTCTTTGCCAATTTTCACAAATAGTCTAGATAGCATTAGAATTAATTGTAAATTATATTTTTGAGAGAAATCTCTTGTAAATCAATCTGGCCTTGGAGATATTTTCCTAGAAAATCCATTGATAGCTTGTTCAATTTCCTTCTCTGAGATTTATTTAAGTATTTTGCTTCTTCTTTTAATCTGGGGAATTTGGTTTTGTTTTGTTTTTGGTTTTTTTTGCAAATATTAACCCATTTTGCTAATGTTCTTAAATTTATGGGCATATAATTAGACAAAATAATTTCTAATTATTGTTTCAATTTCCTCTTCATTGGAGGTAAATTAAATCTTTCCATTTTTGATGTTGATAATTTAGCTTTCTTCTTTCCTTTCCTTAATCAAATTGACCAAAAGTTTATCAATTTTATCGTTTTTTTTCCTAAAACCAGCTCTTACTTTTACTTACTATTTGAATAGCTTTCATAAATCACTTTTGCTAATATTTTGTTTCGTTTTCAGCATTTCTAAGCTGGTATTTAATTAGTAACTTTCAATTTTTCTTTACCTAGCTTTTTCAGTTGCAAGACCAATCCACTGATCTCCTCTTTCTGCTTGTATTCATATAAACATTCAGAGACTTAAAACTCCCCTCAGCATTGCTTTCTTTGCATCCTTTAAGTTTTGTTTGGTTGCCCCATTATTACCGTTCTCTTGAATGAAGTTATTGATTATTTCTATAATTTGCTATTTGACTCACTCTATCTATAGTGTTCGATGTTTAGTTTCTAATTAACATTTGGTCTATCATTGCATAGCCCTCTATTACACATATTTTTTATTGTGTCACATGTAAAAAATGCATTAACCATTTCTTCCTTTCTGCACTGGATTGTGAGATTCACTATGCTTTAGTACTTCGTCAACGTTTAAGTATGTGCTATATGCTACTGGGAACAAAGTATATTTCTTTCCATTCCCATTCAGCTTTCTCCAGAAGTCTATCACATTACCTCTACCAGTGTTGTATTCACCTCTTAAATTAACTTCTTTCTTGTTTATTTTGAGGTTAGATTTATCAAGTTCAGACAGGTCAAGGTTGAGGTGCCCCTCTACTATAGTTTTGCTGTCTATTTCTTCCTATAATTCCATTAACTTTTCCTCTAAGAACTTGGGTGCTATAACACTTGCTGCATATACATTAAGGAATGATATCACTTCATTGTCTATCGTGTCTTTTAAAAGGATATAGTCTCCTTCCTTTTTTTATTTGGTTAGATCTATTTTTGTTTTTGTTTTTTCTCAGATTAGGATTGCTATTCCTGATTTTTTTTCCTTCAGCTGATGTATAATGTATTCTACTCCAGTACCCTCCTGTTTCAAATATGTTTCTTGCAAACAACATATTGTCAGATTATGGTTTTTAATCCATTCTTTTACGTGTCTCTGTTTTATAGGAGAGTTTATCCCATCCACATTCACAGTTATGATTACTATCTATGTTTTTACCCCATCCTACCCCCTTTTGTCATTTTAGTTCTCCCGTCTCCTTTCCCCTTCTCAAATGAGTTTTGCTTTTGACCACCACTTCCCCAAATCTTCCCTCCCTTCTGTCACCACCCTTCCATTTTCTTTCCCCTTTCCCATCCTACTGTCTGTTTGACCAATTAGATTTCTATACTTATCTGAGTATGTTATTCCCTCCTTGAGCCAAACATAGTGAGAGTAAAACTCCAACCATGCTCATCTACCTCCCCTCTTTTCCCTCTAAATTTGCCTTTGTGACACTTCCTATCATGTAATTTATATTTTTCTGCCTACTCCTTTCCTCTTTTCCATTTGCACCCGTTAATTTGTTTTTTCTTTAATCATGACACCACTTAATTTATACTCCCATCCTCGACTTATGTATATTCCTTTGAAATATTGTAATAAATAGATAATTCTCAAGATTAACAACTATCAACCTCCCATATAGTGATGTACAGAGTTTGCCCACACTACATAACAAGCCTCAGTTTTTTCCAGTGTTCCTTTTTTTTGCCTCTCCTGAGTGTTTTTTAAGTTCAACTTTTCTATTCAGCTCTGGCTTTTTCATCAAGAAGATATGAAAATCCCTTATTTCATTGAATGTCCATCTACATGCCTGAAAGTATATGCTCAATTTTGCTTGGTCATTGATCCTTGCTCGTTGCCCAACTTCCTTTACCTTATGGAATATCACACCCCAAAATCTCTGATCTTTTAATGTAGAAACTGTATGGTCCTGTATGATCCTGACTGTAGTTCCTCAATATTTGAGTAGTTCCTTTCTGGCTGCTTGCAGTATTTTCTCCTTCATCTTATAATTCCGATATTTGGCAAAATATACCTTGGTCTTTTCAATTTGGGGGATCTTTGAGGAGGTGATTGGTGGATTCTTTGGATGACTATTGTTGTCCTCTGCATCTAGGACTTTACGGCAGTTTTCCTTGATGATTTCGTGGCAGATACTGTCCAGGCCCTTTAAAAAAATCATGGACTTACAGGACAACAAAATTCTTGATTTTCTCTCCTTAATCTACTCTCCTAGTCAGTTGTTCTTCCAACGAGATATGTTACATTTTCGTCTATTCTTGTTTATTCTGTAGATTTGGTTTCATTCCTTATGACTCACAGAATCATTCACTTCTAATTGTCCAGTTCTAATTTTTTAACCACTTGTTTTCTTCAGTTAGTTTTTATACCTCTTTTTCCATTTGCACAATTGTTCCTTTCAAGGAGTTATTTTTCTTCATTAGGTTTTTTACCTCTTTATGCATTTGATGTTTTACTTTTTAAGGAGCTGATTGCATTTCTAAAATTATTGGTCAAGGGGGTTGGAGATAAGATGGCAGAGTGAGAGCAACGACTCACTTAAGCTCTCGGACAAACTCATTCAGGTATCTCTGAAAGGAGAATCTGACAAAAATTTTGGAGGTGCAGAATCCAGTGGGAGACAAACAGTGACAGATTCGGAGATCAGGTAGGCCTGGAAGGTCCACGGGAAGGATCCATTCCATGGGGATGAGCCCACAGCGCACAGCGAAGGGACCCGAGAAACCTGAGGGCCGGGCAGAACGAGAGGACCGGCACCGAGGATGGAGACAAGCCAAACCGAGTCAGTGAGAGCCACAGAGTGCCAGATATCAGCACAATAGCTCCCGAGACCTTCACCCCGAATATCAGACTTTGGTAAGTCACCTACTTGAACTTCCAGGAGCTCGGATGGCGGAGTGAGCAGTAAATGCTCTCTCCTCCCCCCTTGATGACCATGAAAGAACCATAAAATATTTCCTCAGAAAAATCCCACATCCCCAGAAACAGCAGAAGGGAGCCAATAGTCTCATAACACCTGAGGCGAGGAAAATAGCTAAGGGGGATTCCTCCTACAGTGGCAGAGGCAAAACGGTAGGACAGAGGACCCAGGGCAGGGAAAACTTGCATTGGGACCCAGGCAAGCCTCAGCGCTAGGAAAGGAGACCCAGAAGGGGTGGGAACAGGCATTAGCATCTAGGCGTGCCTCAGCTGTCCAGGGAAATGAGAAAGACAATAGGGAAGCTGGGATTACTAGCCCCTGAGCTTGCCTTTGCCTCAGGTCAGCTGAGAAGATATCTCCTGTGACTAGATGACTCCACCCCCATACTTAACAAGTTAAACCTAAGGCTATTGGGGAAACACCAAACAAAAACCTGCTTTTAGCTTTCTCACACATCCCCTCAACAAAAATTTTCTAGCTTTGGACTGAAAGAACCAGAAGCCACAACACTCAATCAACATCATGAAGAAAAAGCAGAGGGCCAAAAGAACCATAGAATCTTTCTATGGGGATAAGGACCAAAACACAAACAACAAAGAGGTCAGAGCTGAGACTGTACTGCCATCTGAATCTTCAGAAGAGTCTATGAACTGCCCGAAAGCACAAGCAGCTGAAGAAGGAAATAGAAGATAAGCTGGCCAATGACCTTAAAATTATTAAGAAAGAATTCACTGATGAGAACATCTCTTTGAAAAGGAAAATTGAACAAATGGAAAAGGAAGTACAAAAATTAACTGGAGAAAATAGCTTCTTGAAAGGAAAAATTGGGCAGATGGAAAAGGAGATGCAAACGTTAACAGAAGAAAACAATTTGATAAAGATTAGAATTGGGCAAGTGAAAACTAATGACTCAACAAGACAGCAAGAATCCGTCAAACAAAATCTGAAGAATGAAAAGATAGAAGAAAATGTAAAATATCTAATTGGAAAAACAACTGACCTGGAAAATAGATCCAGAAGAGAAAACTTTAGAATTATTGGCCTGCCAGAACCCCATGATGCAGAAAAGAGCCTGGAAATCATCAAGGAAAACTGCCCAGAAGTACTAGATTCAGAGGGTAAAACAGTCATCGAAAGAATCCCCCGTTCCCCTCCTGAAAGAGATCCCAAACTCAAAATCCCAAGAAATATAGTTGCCAAATTCCAGAGCTATCAAGTGAAGGAGAAAATATTACAAGCACCCAGAAAGAAACAGTTTAAATATCAAGGAGATACAGTCAGAAATACACAGGACCTTGCAGCTTCTACATTAAAAGATAGAAAGTATTGGAATGCAATATTCCGTAAGGCAAAGGAGTTGGGACTACAACCAAGGATCAACTACCCAGTAAAGTTCAGCATAACGTTTCTGGCAAGGAGAAAGCCATTCAACGAAGTAAGGGATTTCCAGAACTTCCTGACCAAAACACCAGAACTTAATAGAAAATTCGATCTTCAAATGCAGGTCTCAAGAGAATCATAAAAAAGTAAACAAGTGGCGGGGGGGAAACAGTAATTTGTTACTCAATTAGGGCAAACTGTTTACCTCCCTGTAAGGGAAGATGATACCTTTTAATCTTGAGAATTGTGCAACTACTATAAAATATAAAAGGGATATGCATAGGGGGAACGGGAATAAAGTAAATGATACCATGATAAAAAATATGATTTAAGTATGAGAAGGGATTGTAATAGGAGGTGTGAAAAGGAGGAAGCAGAAAATGGCAAATTATATCACAACAAGAAGTACAAAATCATAGCAGAGGGAAAGAGGGGAGGGAGGTGAGCATTGTGTGAGAAGTACTCTCATCAGATTTGTTTAAAGGATAGAACAACAAAGTTAAATAGATAATCCTAACTGGCTCTATAAGCAGTAGGAGAGGAAGGGGGAAGAAAGGGGAGGGAGGGTAAAAGGGAGGGAAGAAGCAATAAGGGTAAAGGGGAGTAAAAGGGAGGGGGGGCTAAAAGAGGGAGGGGAAGGCAGCA
>JAQQSK010011761.1:0-12146 GCA_028658325.1 Potorous gilbertii
TATATATATATGCCTTATTCCTCCCCTTAGATTGTAATCTCCTAGAAGTCAGAGACAGTATCTTATTCATATTTATGTTTCTCTACTTAACACAGTGTTGAATATAGAGAACATTTAATGAATCTATTGAACTGAATAAAACCAGATATATGGATCCAGCCAGAATCCTGGAATCTAAGCCTAGTTTTATAAAGTGATTAGTATTTAAGTAGCTAAATGGAAAACCAAAGGAAAAAGTATAAAGCTGTTCTGAAGGAGTTTCATTTAATATATTCCATTATGGAAACTGAAATAGACTGAAGTCAGAATGAAGTCACCTTAACTCATTAAGTATTTATTAAATCTCTACTGTGTGCAAGGCACAGTATTGAATGGTAAAACTATAAACATAAAAATGGTATAGCCTCTGACTTCAAAGAGCTTAAATTCTACTTGAGGGACACAAGTAATTAAATACTTGTCTTCTCTGTCTAATCTTTCCCATGAAATACTTTCCCCTTTTCTTTTGGCATAATTCTTATGTTCCCTTTAAGTCTCAGTTTGAATTCTATCACTTTCCTCCAAGAAGCCTTCCCTGACCTTGCAAACTTAGAGTTGTCTCTTCTTCCCCTGAAATACTAGACCACTTAATGGATGTATTGCTAATGGGGCACTTGGTCTTATCAATCATCTATTGTGTGTTACCTGGATTTTGTTTCCCCCAGCTATACTGGATGCTCTTTAAGGGATCTTATATAACCTTTTTATCTGTCACAGAGAATAGTATTGGGTAACATCTATTAAAAATACTCACCAGAGGTACCTTGATATTTCCAAGCTCCCTGAGCATTTATGGAACTAGGTTGGGACAGATTCATAGCTAAGACAGGATGACTAGGGCTTCCCCCAGGATGCTGAAATTTAGAGAGCACTGATAGCACTGTCTTGGGTAAGCTTTCTTTCCCGGATGTTCTTGTTTCGGTCGAGCCCTCTCCACCTCTTGTCTTCTCCCCAAACACAACAGTTCTTAGTTACAACACTTGACTTGGGGGTGGGGGTGGGGGTAGAAGTTTTATGCTCTCTTGTTACCGCATTATTGAATTCAATCAAATTAATGTTCTTTCCCAGTTTCCTAAATGTTTTGACTGTCCCCTCCTCTCAAAATCATGCCTCAAGGGAAAGAGTTTGTCATATATTGTTAAATAACCTTAATTTTATGATATCTATGCCTCCATGGAATTATTTGTCATTCATGGCTATGGCGTTACTTCCTTGAGAAGCTTCTCCCACAGTAGCCTTAAGGGATGTGGCATCCAGACCACATCTTACTTAAGGCCTGGACACCTTTTCCCCCAGGGCTTCCCTCTTGCTGATTGCTATTAGTGTCATGCATTATGCAAAATCCTCACTCCAGTCTTATTACCAGATGCAATCATGCTGGAGTTTACTAGGTCACACCCCATGGAATACTCAACTTTGAAACAATGGCAGTATCTGCAGCAGCATCCATAACAACAAAGCCTAGCAGCAGTCACGTAAAAGGTGGCATTCCCAAATCAGTCAGGGGCATATTCTTATCTGTATGAAAAGGCCAAGATTTTTTCATGGCAGAGGTTTTCTAAATGCACAGCTCTGCATGGAATCTTGTCGCCCTCTCTCTCTCTCCCCTCCTTACTGTTCCCCACCCCCTCCCCAATCATACATGCACTTAATGCCCTGAAGGCTGCAATCACACATTTTGTATAGGCAGGCATTTTCTGTATTATCTCTGCTCACTTCTCGCACATTTGCGAAATGCACCAGTAATACTTGGCTTGATGATTTTCCTCCCAATCCTCTCTGCCTTCCTACACTGGTCTGTGTAGCAAATATCCATAATGGGGTTCAGTGGAGAGATTTTGCTTGTCCATCCCTCAGGTTGCCTTGGAAACAGGCTGGTGGGTAGCCAGCTTTCCCCTTCATTAACAGAGACCGTCCATTTATGGTTGATTTTCTCCTAGGTCCCTCCTGCTATTTATGCCACTTAAAGAGAGCATGAAAAATCTTCTCCTATTTGTAAAGAAGAATAGAAATGACATTTTGGCAGGAATTCAGGGTGTAAAATCTTTTCAGATAATGCATGGCTTGAGTATTAAAGCCAATTCACAGAAACCACCTCTCCAACACATTAACACATTATTCCAGTCTCCAGGGATTTGGGGGGGGGGGAGAGGGTTTTTGTTGTTGTAGCACATTCTTGCTTTTAATGATTCAGCACCAAATAGCTTCTGCTCGTTGACAATTTGGACCCCCAATTCGCTACCTTGAATGCTGATGGAGGATTATTCTTTGGCCATGATTGAGGCATTCACATTTAGATTTATGAGGGATTTTTAGAGTGCCTATTCCTTCGAGGTACTCAAAGCATGAGCAAAGGACCATTAAACAGTGGACATCTCCTAAGCAATGTCATATTAAGAGTGTCCAGATGGACAGGTGGAGGAGGAAGACAGAGAAGATGAAGGAAAACACAGGAAACACTGGGGTGGAGGGTTGTGTGAAGGCATCTCAGCAAATGAATTGGTTAGCATGCTCAGGTAAATTCTGATTTCATGAAGTCTGCCTAGGATTATAGCATCATAGATCTAGAGGTGGAAGGACCATCTAGTCCAACTCTTTCACTTTACAGATGAAGAAGCTGAGAGTCATTGAGGTAGTCACTCAAGCTAGTACTGGGCAGAACCATGCCTTCTTACTATAAATCCAGCATCATTTCTGTTGTACTAGGAGTCCTTTAACTTTTTGTGATAGAAGATTCTTTTCATCCCCCTAAAGTGCTGAAAGCACAAATAAATGGTGGTAGCTAGGTGAAGGATAGGTGCTGATCATAAAAGTTTAGGAAACTCAATGGTGCAGCTAGGTGGTACAGTGGAAAGTGCATGGACTCAGAGTCAAGAAGACCTGTGTTCAAATCTTACTTCATATATTTATTAGGCGTATGACTTCCAAACAAGACATTTTACTTCTCTGTGCCTCAGTTTCCTCATTTGTAAAATAAATCTAATAATAGCACCTACCTTTCAGGGTTGTTTTGGGGATCAAATGAGTAAACATATTGCTTTGCAAACCTTTAAGTGCTACATAAATGCTATCTGTTGCTATTATTATATGAAAGCAGGGACAGAGCCTTACTTGTATCCAGAACAGTGGATATAACATAGATGCTTAATTACTATTAGTTAAATGAATGAAGTAGAGTCATAGGATTGTAGGATTAGGTAGTAGGACAGAGCTTCAAGTTCACCCAGTCTATCCCTCACATTTTACCATTGAGGAAACTAAGTTCCAAGGAGTTACCCAAGTTATTTAAATTCAGGAAGGGAGAAGCAAAGCCAAGATGACAACCCAGTTCTTCTCTAATGTTCTTTAGAATAAAGTCCCTAATAACAAGCTGGAGGGAAGAGATTTTTTATCTCCCAAATGCCTTGAATTCACTCCAGGTGTAAAAGAAGAAACCATCAGATTGGTAGCAGCATCTCACTATGGGAGATGGTTTTAAAAATCTACTTGGAGAGAATCTTAGAGTTATAATGGAACTTTGGAGATCATCCAGCTCAAACAGTACATCGTCCTGCCATAGCATTCCCCCAAAAGTGTTGATATGGCCTCCGTTTGACCACTTTCACTGGTCAGGAGTTTCATTAACCAGGAGTTACTTTACAAGAAAGCCTGTTCTATTAATTGATTGAAATTCATTGGTAGCTCTTTTCATTGGAGCTAAAATCTGCTTCACTGTAACTTCTAGCTAGTGATCTTAGGTCTTCCCCTTGGAGCTACACAGAAAAGTCTGTTTCCAATTCTTTGCAAAAACAGAAAGTGAAACATTCCAGGTATTTAAAGACAGTGAGCACATTATTCCCTAAGTCTTGTCTTCTCTAGGATCAATATCTTTAGATATTACAATGGATCTGCATCCGTAAGATGGGGATTATCATAATCATTTGTCCCTCCTCAAAGGCTTGTTGTGTAGAGGAGAAAACACTTTGAACAGCCTTATGTAAATGCGAGCTATTTTATAGGGAATGATCCCTGGACACTGTCATCATCCTGGAATCCTCCTCTGAGACTCTTGTGATTTGTTAATGACCTTCTTCAAAACTGATAGGAGAAATACTATCAAGGTGAACTCCCAACTGAGTCTGGCTTCCTAGAGGAACATTGTTCTTTATTACGGAAATAGGGAAAAATCATATTCATGACCTCTTTATCCACATTCCCAAGTTATAAATGCCTTTAACCACTCCTATTTTATCTCCATTGAACCAAGACACTTCTATGAGGTTCTACTCTCTTAGGGAGCAGAAATAAGGATAATAGCAGTAGCAAAAACAGTGTCACATCTTAGTAATAGCAAATAGCTATTGAATGCCAACCATTCGAGTTAGTTCAATAAACATTTATTAAATAGCTACTATGTCTAAGGCATTGTACAAGTTGGAATTACTAAAATGAAAACTATTGTCCATACCCTCAAGGAACTTACTATTTAGCAAAGGGATGAAATGTCTGCAAATAACCATAATACAAATTGGAAGGTGATATATGTATAGAAGAGGGCACATAGACGTGCCAGTGATTGAGGAAGGAGGGGTCATTTCTATATAGGGTGATCAGGGAAGATTTCATGAATGGAAAAGCACCTATTCTGTGTTTTGAAGGAACAAAAATATTAAAGCAGGTTAAAAATGTGCTGGGAGTCCATTTCAGAAGAAGTAATCTGGTAGTTTGAACAAATAAGACATAGGAGAAAGAAAGTTGAGATCAGAAAATGGTGAATGTTTCATGGAAATAGTATGAAATAAGGCTAGGAAGATAGTTTGTTGTGATGATGCGGTGAGACTTGAATGCTATGATAAGGTGCTTTATTTTATTCTCTAGGAAATGGAGGCCCATGAAGGACTTTGTGCTAGGTTTGTGCTAGGTACCACTGGGGACACAATGAAAAACAGGGTTGGTCACCCCCTTAAAAAGCTTAAAGCTCATCCTGAGGAAAATAGTCTAGGGTAGATCATGGAAAAGAAAACTGTAGGAAATTGAGCCATAGTATGACAAATTTAGAGGTAGAAAGGACCTTAGAGGTCATCTTGCCAATTCTTTTCATTTTACAGATGTGGAAATTGAGGCCTTAAGGATTTGAATTATATGTCCCAGGTTATACAGATTGTAAGGGAAAGAGCTGTGATTTTACTCTGCCTCCCAAGTTAGCATTCTTTCTACTACATTATGATAAATCTAGAATAAAGATTAACAGATTGGAATTAAAAAAAAAAGAAGTCTAAGGAATAGATTCAACTCATCCATTCACTTTTTGTATGACTTTAGAAAAACATTTAGCCACTTGGGCCTAAGTTTTCTCATCTATAAAATGAAATTCCAATAAATTATCTCTTAATGCCCTTTAAGTTCTTAAATTGACTTAGTATCAAAAGATAAAGTCTAGATTAAAGAAAAAACAACTCTAAATAATTGGGTTGTAGATGGATCTAACTTGGTTGGGATTATCAGGGGAATCAGGAAATTAGAATACATTGGGATTGTAGTTATTTAGTAGTTTTTCAGTCATATCTGACTTTTTCTTGGCGAAGATAATGGAGTGGTTTGTCTTTTCCCTCTCTATCTCATTTTATTGAAGAGGAAACTGAGGCAAACAGGGTTAAGTGACTTGTTCGGGGTCACACAGCTAGTAAGTGTCTGAGACCAGATTTGACTCAAAAAGAGAGGTCTTCTTTACTCTTGGCCTGGTACACTATCAGCTGCTCCACCAAGGCAGGTAATTAAAAAAAGCACAATGTGTGATGTACAGACATTAGCAAATGTTTCTGTAGGATGTTTTGCCCCTACATAAAATAGCTGGAGAGATGAAGATATCATTACATTTAAGCAAATTAATGAGTCAGGGAAATAATCATGTAAACAGATCAATTGACTGTGCTTATGGAAGGAATCTTAGAAACAATTTTATCTAATCTCTTCATTTTATAGAGGAGAAATCTAAGGTTTATAGAACTGCAATGACTTGACCACTATCACAAAGGAAGTTAGTAGCAGAGGTGAACTGAAACTAGGCCCTCTGATTCCCAGTTTAGTCATTTCTCCATGGTTTGATGATATATACTCAAGATTCAAGAGAATGAGATAGTGAGAAAGAATATGTGGTAAGAATAAGGAGAAATCGTCCTAATGACACATCAAGCATGAATCTCTGATAAAACTCCAACTTCATAATATTGAAGGCTTTGGTGGATAAATTGGTATAGTCTTTTTGTTAGGATTTTAGTTAATTCTAATCAGTATTTATTAATCATATTCATCTATGATTCCTTTTATTTGTTTAATTGACTATATTTGCCTAATAAAATGTATCTGTTAGACTGCTCTCCTTAGTTTCTGAGAATAATTTGTATAGTATGGCCATTATTTTCTTAAAGTTTGATAGAATTCCCCTACAAATCCAGGAAACCCCTGTTCCCAACAATTATTTGACATTTTAGAAGTATCAGCAACAGCAATAAGACAAGGGAAAGAAATTAAATGGACAAAGATAGGCTAAGAGAGGACAAAAGGACTCATCTTTGTTTATATCATAGTTTAGCTTAGAAAATCCTAGGGAATCAGCAAAGAATATAATCGATATAATTAATAGTTTTGGTAAAGCTGTGGACTGCAAAAGAAACCCATGAAAACCAATAGCTTTCTTTATAACAATAACAAAATCTAGGGAATAATAATAGAAAGAGAAGTGCCATTCAAAATAACTATAAAATACATAAAGCATTTCAAAACCCAACTGCTACCGTATAATCAATACATGTATAGATAAAATTACAAAACACTAAAAAATATAAAACAATTTAAATAAGTGGAGAAATAGTCAGTGTTCATTCCTGGAATACCAATATGACAAAAATGAAAATTCTATTGAAATTAATTAGCTGATTTAATGCTGCATATGTCAAACTACTGAAGTGATAATTTATTAATTTAGACAAAATGATATAAAAATTAATTTGGAGGAATGAAAATCTAGACTATCAAGAGAACTCATTTTTAAAATTGTAAAAATGAAAGAGGAATAGGACTTCCAGATCTCAAACTTTATGATAAAGCAGCAATTATATAAACAATTTGGTATCAGTTAAAATAGAAGAAAATAAATCGATAGAACAGACTAGATTATTCAGTCTGAAATAATTGACCTCATTATTCCAGTATTCCATAAATCCCCACAAATCAAAATTACTCTTGGTTTGACAAGAATTGCTGAGAAACGAGAATTGGAAAACACTGTGACAGAAATTAGGTCTAAAGCCATGTTGTCGTTGTCCTTTGTACTTGAAGAGGACTCAAATGACATCACGGTGTCAGGGGCATGTGTCTTACTGGCTGATCAGAGAAATAGGAGCTTGGAACACTCTACCACAGGTCAGGGATCTCTATCTAGGATGGAGATGTTTCTAAATTTGTGCATCTCACATCACTTTTGAGTTACTGTAATTCCACTTTGCTCATGGAGTACAGTGCCTTCATTGATATGAACACAGCATGTTGGGTGATCCTGTGCCAGTGTCTCCAGTGTTTCACAATTGATACCAAAGTTCTTCAGAGAGACCTTGAAAGTGTCTTTTTATCACTTCTTCTGGTCTCTGTGTGAGTACTTGTCTTGTGTGAGTTCTCTGTAAAATAGTGTTTTAGGGAAACGTAAGTTTGGCATTCAAACAATGTGGCCAGCCCTTCAGAGTTACATTCTCTGCAGCAGAATTTGAATGCTTGGCAGTTCAACTTGAGAAAGACCCTCAGTGTTTGGTAGCTTATCTTGCCAGATGATCTTCAGAATCTTCTTAAGATAATTTAAATGGAAGTGGTTTCGTTTTCTAGCATGGCACTAGTAGACTTTTTTAGTTTTCATAGATTTAATACCAGGCCTGCACAATCTGTGGTCTCCTAAAGCATTTCAGGTGGAAAATATCCTCTGCATTTTTCCATGGACCACCCAAAATCCTGTAGCAGGTTGCAGGTTGTGCAGGCCTGCTTTAGACTAACACCTTGTATCACATACCAAAATAAATTCAAGATGGAAGCATGGCCTAGATATAAAAGATAATAGCATAAAATATTAAAAGTAAAACAAAATAAAATTTTTGAAGCTGTGGTCATGCAGAAACAATTTTTTTAACTTAGACACTAGCATTTTAGTGATGTGATACCATATGATTCATATTAACCTCAATATCAATACTTGTGCAAAATTCAGCAAGTACTATTATGTAGACATTCAATAAATCAACAGATGCAAAGCCTGAAAATAAATAATCTGAAACAGAACTCACTTGTAAGGGAAACATACATCAGAAAAAATGACTGTACTATTATAGCCTAAAATAGAGAAAATTGCTAATTGTTCTTTAATTGGATACCACAGCCTAAAGTGTTTAATAATGAAAATCCCAGATGGAGAATCTCTCCAGCGAGCTCCCACAAATGAAGGTGCCAGTTTTGTCCCAGATGAAGGGTTTTATTATTGTTGATAATATTAATTTATTATTAGTAATATCATCATCATTATACAGTCTTCAAAGGGGGAAAAATCCAGGACCAGATGGACTAACCAGTAAATTCTAGTAAATGTTCTAATAATAATAAATTCCAATATTGTACCAACTATTTGCAAGGAAAAGATAGGATTCTTATAAACTCTTTCTACAATATGACTATGGTCCTGATACTTAAGCCAGGAAGAAGTAAGAAATTGTAGACCAATATCCCTACTTTTTCAATGCTTATATCAATTAAAGTAAAAAAAAAATTAAATTTGGTAGAGTTAGAAAAATATAACATTTATTTATAAGAAAAAGAAGGTCAAGAATCCCAAAGAAAATAATTTTTAAGAGTTGGAAGGAAAGGAGCCTCATAGTGCTAGATCTTAAAATACACGACAAAGTTCTAATCATCAAAACCTGGAAAGATTTTTATTAACTGATGCAGAGTAAAATGAACAAAACCAGGAAAATAATTTATACAATAGCAACAAGGTTGTACCAAAAAAAGTACAACTTCAATGGACATGAAAAGTCTGATCAATGCAATGACCAGCTATAATTCTAGAGGACTGATGAAAAAAATGCCACTTTTGTATTCACAGAAAGATGATATACTTTAAAAAATCCTAGAACTATAGGACCAATGTAAGAATAATGTTTGTTTAACTATGCTTATCAGTTGCATTGGTTTTGCTTGTTTCCCCATCATGCACTGAGGGGATGGAAAGAAAAGGCGAGGGGAGTGCCATAAAGTAGCCAAAAGAAAAGAAAACCAGAGGGTTATTGAGGCATTTAAAAAATATACAGAAGAGAACAGGAGAAACAGAAACAAGTTAGCTCTGAAAGTTACATATTGAATATATTGTATATTTTAAAAGAAAAGCAAACTATGTAAAACAGTGATTCATAGTTTTGTATGTAATCATTTTTCTCTTCCAATACTAAATATATATATATATTATATACATATATAATGTATATATTATAGTAATGCTGATTTTTATGAAGTTCAAGATAAAAAAAATAAAGTTAATTAGATTACATGTAGTTCTTTGAACATAGCATAAGCCACTTTTTGTAATGGGTATGGAAGTGTTAGATTATTTTTTTCCTGTCTCCAATGCTAGTTCTGTTTCAAAGTGTCTTGGAGAAAAGCTTAATCAAAGGTGAATTAGGGAAAAGAATACCTGATACTAAGGGCAATCAGAACTCTGACCTGCAACATTTAGGAAATTCAGCCCTGGAACATAAGGGAAATTCTCAGCTAAGGAAGAGGCAGAGATTCCCAGTGACTAGGGGAGCTTCTGTTTTGCCCTGGGGCAATAGAAGGAAAACAGCTAACAAGTCCAGAAAGCTTCTAGAGAGTCTAGAAACAATTATAACAGATGACAATCATAGAGTGATTTCCATAAATTATCTTGAGTTTTACTCATAGTCCCCTTTCAGGTAGGTACTGAATGTATTATTATGCCTGTAACAAGAGAAAAAAACTGATACTCAGGTTACACTAGGCACTGTGGGACCGAAGAAAGAACGGAGTCCTAGGATCTTTTGGAATCTTGGCTCTACCACTTATTACTTCTGTGCTGCTGGTAAATAACATAATCTCTGGACCAGGAATACGTCATCTAGAAAACAAGAATTTAATCTAGATGACCTTTAAAGGTCTCTTCTAATTCCAAGTTTATGATCCTGTGACCATGCTCAGTTAGCTAATATCCAAGGTCATCCTGATACTAAGACCAGCATCTTTTCCACTCTATACCATGTTTCTGCTTGCAGGTAAGCAGCGAAACTCAGGATAATGGACTTATTCAAGAACACACAGGTCCTTCCCTCTAAGGCATTTACCAAGATATTCTTGAAAATCTAGCCAGTAGAAAGTAACTTGGAATTGTATCCTCCTTCTCTTTGCATGCCTGAATCTAATTTAACCCTAGTTTAAGTCCCAATTTCTCTAGGAAGCATTTTCCCTAGTGATACTAGTCCCTTGTCCTCACTTCCTCCTCTGATGTCCTAAAATGCTTACTTTCTGGATCATTCACTAGGCGCTTCCCATCTGCTACCGTGTGCTTCTATTGGTTTTATTTTTGTGTTCTAATCCCCCTTACAATGGCAGGTTCTTGATTGTATTGACTATATTGTATATCTCTTTGTATCTCCAGTGTTGATTGCAGCATCCTGAATATAGCAGGTTCCTCAGCTCCCTTTACACTTTTTTGTACAAGAATCCATCTCATTACACCAAGCTACAGGAAGACCTTCCACTACTCAGTGCACCCTCCCCACAGTCCTTCCCCTATTCCCCTTCCCTTGGCTACTTGACTGACTGTTTACCAGACTGCCTAACTGTCTATGTGACATTGACAAGACAAGAGTCACCAATGACATTACTTCTGTCAGAGGAAGGATACCAGCCCTTAACATCTGCCTTTCCACTGTTTCCTAAGGTCTTCCAAATCTTACCATGTACCTGCCTTTATGTACTCTTGACCTTCAGAACTATCAACCTATCTGCTGATGTAACTGAAGGACACCTGGGCCTATCATTCACTTCACTGACCAATCCTTACAAGTTTCAGTCTTTCCGATATTCCCCTCAGATGGACTTTCTTTTATATGTTGTCTTTCCTAATTAAAGTGTGAAATTCCTGAAAGCAGAAATTATCTTATTCATTCTATTTGCCCAGAATCCCCAGTGCTTGGCACTTAATAAATATATTTTTTCATTTTTCATTTTTAGCACAGTTCATATCACATAACATAATGCCAACTTTTGGTCAGGTGATATTTCTTTTAAAGCATTTACAATACAGACCATAAATAGATTTTTTTAACATTAACCAACTGAGATACAAATAATATGTATGCTAACTTCATAAGCCCTTGACCTAATTATCTCCACACTATTACTAAGAATTAAAGGACCCTAACTTATTGTGGTTGGTCTAAAGTCCTAAGTCTAATAGGTTAATTTTAGACTTGACCTCAGACATTTCCCTACCAACAGTCTATAATTAAATAGATCTGGTATTAAGCTTATAAATATTTTGAATATAGGAAATTGCCACTAAGAGTAGGGACATTGCAGGGAAACAATATCTCCCCAACTTCATGTCAGTTCTAGGCAGGAGTAGGTTGTCAACTTGCATTCAGTGAGGTTTAAAGTCTGCCAGGTGTCAGTGGGGAAATGGAGTCAGGAGAATCCTACATTAGCCCAGGCTAAATAGCCGCTCTTTCACCCTTCTCATGAGATCACCTTTTTCAGTTCATACCAGCATTTCACAGGCTTACTGGCGTCATGGATTGGAGGCTCAGACCTCCTTTGTTGCTATCCATACTTGGAGTTAAACTCAGAAGAACGGTCACTTAATAGTCCCAAAGCATCTTAAAATAGCAAGTTCCAATAATCAGGTTTCAGATATCACTATAATTTCTCATTGGTTAAGGAATATCTTTTGAGGCAAGTCTTAAGTGGCTTGCATGCCTTTCTATACCTGTTCTAGTTTCTGCTTAAATAACAATCATAAAATCAAATTTACCATTAAAACCTTAACTTTTCCATCAATGGCAAATTTTACCTGAAGTTAC
>JAQQSK010011762.1:0-12145 GCA_028658325.1 Potorous gilbertii
TATATATACACCCATTAAAACATATATCAAACCACTCAAATCAAAATCCCTACCCTGACTCTTAAGTGCCACCCCTTTAAAAATTCCCAAATGTCTTCCAGGAAAGTCCAAAAGCAACACTGTCCCTCTTCCAGGTCACAGAATCCACAAGAGAACAAATTAGAGATTTTCACCATATTCCATTAACTTGCCAAAAAACTCCATAAAAAAGGGATTATACTCCAGACATAGGACAATTACAGTTGAATCCACAGGACATAAAAAGAGAGAATCCTGCCAAGATAAAATCCTTATAAATAAATAGCAGTGAAGACTAATCCTTAAAATGTTCACTCAGTACCCCTCCTGCAATAACCTTCATGGTCATGGAAGGAATTCACTAAATGAGCCATGGGTTTGTACCTGAGTCTCTACTGAAATCCCCTTTAGCTGTAGAGTTTTTAATGAAGTACTTCACTCCTATGTAGCCACCATTAGTAGACATTGATTCTGCCCAGCCATATAAAGGTGGAGAGGAAATTTATACCTCTTTCTGTCAGTTACTCACCCTTAAGGCTGCATAGACCCTGCCCAAAATATCCTCCACATTATCACCACCAAATATAGACAGTTAAGTCAACCCAGCACAGAAGGAAAAGAAGAGAAAATGGAGAGAGGGCCAGAATATGAGATTTTATTGGACCATCAAGATGGAAATGGTACTGAAATTCATGTGAAGCAGGCTAATTTCCAAAAAAATAGGGAAACGGTGATGAACACTAAATCCTCCAATTTAGGAAGAGACCAAGGCAGCTTTTTAGTGCTACCTCAGGAGTATATACATCAGCATAAGAGGAGAAGTCAGAAAGTGAGTGATAGGGGGATATGGATAAAAAAAAGTCTGAAACTCCAAAGATTTCTGGAAGAAAGCTCAGGAAAAAAGCCAGAGTATAAAGATGGAAATCAACATAGAGATTCTAATCTTCAAAGGTAAGATGTGAACTAAATCCTCAAAAGGATTAAAAAGATCTTTTTAAAAATGGTATCAAGACAAAGGAAAGTTGAACATTATTGGATAAAATACATGTGGAATATTGTAGTCTTCCAGCAGAGCATGAAACAATAAAAATAAATTCCAGAATGGCTCAGAAGAGAAATGAAATCCATGAGAAAAAAATTGAAATGAATATATGATAGAATTTATAACTCTCTATGCATAAATAAACGCAGCACACTAGAAAAAAACGTGAATTCATGTTAGAGAATTTGTCAAAAGAAGTAAAAATGAGATGAACAAATTTAGAATAAAAATACTGAAATGGAAAAAATAACAGAAAAATAAGGTAGTAATATTAGAGGAATGGATGAATGGATGATGAAACATTTATTAAGTACATACTATAATCCAGCTACATCTCTCTATCCATCTATGTATCTCCATGTATAAATGTAAGCAAGCAAGAGAGTACATGCACTTGAAGAATTTGTTTTCTCATGGGAGAAGAGAACACATAAAGGGAAGCTAAAAATGGGAAGGGCAGGGTTAGCAAGGAATTGGAATAGAAGTTTGGTTCTAGTAAAGGTAAGGTAAAATATCACCTATCAGTACCCCCAGAAGTTCCAGACAAAAGCTCCAGGTTTCGGTAGGAAATGGATGAGGGAAGCGATCAGTATTAGCTGAAGTACAGGAGACATAGTTTGGAAATGGACAGGAAGTGATATGAAGGCCTTGATGCAGACAAGATAAGGTGAACCTCTATACAAGTCAAAATCAAAAAAGAAAATTTTCAAGGATCATGTGTGGAACGGAAGTCTACCAGAGTACCATGACAAATTCAATAGCATAAAAAATCATCATATAAGAAACTGCCTAGCACTTCTGAATAGAATAGCAGAGAAAAAGACCATCATTATTAGGAAGAAGCCACATATTGCTTCCAGAAAGGAAAAAAAATGCTACAAACAAGAAGACACATAGTGGTAAGTTTAACAGTTCTAGTGACAAATGACAAATTTAGCAATCAGCCAAGAGAAAGATCTACAGAAATAAAGAAAATGAAATTTTAAAAAAACTACTAAAACTATCCCTCACTCATCTCTAGAAAGTTCAGAAAAGAATAAAACAGTACATTTCAAAACACAATGAGGCTCAAGCTGCAACCTAAAGTGACATAACTTTCAAACCTGACCTAAATCAAGTCAGAGAAAAAAATGGGCATTCAACAAATGAAATATTCTAGAGAAAGGAAAACAGACACAAGTTGGATATTTAAATCGCAAATATGACGAACAACAGAAACACCAGGTAATCAACTCAAAGATTAAACAATAAAATAAATTATCTGGTGTTTAGAGGCTTGTTTTAAGAGAAAGATTGGTCTATGTAGTAAAAGTAAAATTGTCAAGAGATTAAAAATGCTTACCATGTGCTAAAGATGTAATCAAAACTTAAAAATATGGAAATAAGGTGGAGGAGTAAAACTGAAGTGCCATGAATTAAATTCTTCAACTTCTTTACAGGGTTTATATTCTATTGGACGAAATTGAATTTCAAAAGGATGATTAAAGGTTGAGATTGGAAATGGAAGTCAATGTAGAAAGGGTAATGTACCCTTATCAAGTTCATGGAGGAAAAGGGAAAGATGATAATTCTATAGTTTCTCAGTAAAAGATGGTATGCTTGAACAAGGGAGAGAGGGGCAGAAGGGAGAGATTAAATCTGGGTGAATGAAATTCAGAGTCTCAGTGCAGTTCAGGGAAGGAATACCCAGTGAAGAATACCGTCATAATGAAATAGGTGTATGTCTTCTTTGAGACATGGAAAAACTCATGGTGAGGTGGTGGGGGAGGGTGAAAGTAGTGATGGAGCATTTTGGACCACCTTCTTTTTGAAAATGATGTGCTGTCATCAACGTTACTCTGGTTCAGGTGATCAGACTGAGGAAGGATCAGAGTTCTGGATGAAGGAGGAGACATGACTTCTCAAGAATGGCAAGCTGTAGAATTTGACCATTGGATTTGAGACACATTCATTTCTACTGTGGAGTAATACTTATAGCCACATTCTCATGAATTAAGGCTTGTAATAATGAGGAAAAACAGGAAAAAAATGGATGATGAGGAAAGATAAAGGAAGTAAGAGAAGTTTATTAGAAGAGTGAGTTCAAACCTCATGTTTCTAGAGAATTTAAGGGTATAGATCACAGAGAACAAAATTTCAGATAAAAATAAATTTCAGACTAAATAAAGCACAAAAAAACAAAGAACAGAAAAGAAAACTATAAACCATGAGGGAAGGATGAATAAGAGGAGAGATTTTTAAACTAACCACTTGGAAAAGTAGTCCTTTTCCAAATTATATTCTCCAATAGATTGCCCCCTCCATCATCTTCAGTCTCTCATTCAGCTTAATTCTCTGCCTGTCTACTGGCTGCTTCCCTGTCTACTACTAGTATGCCCATGTCTCCCCCATCTTAAAACAGAATAAGACAACTTACTGGATCCATCCATCCCTATCAGATATTGTCCCATAGCTTCTCTCCTTTTATAGCTTAACTCTTTGAGAAGACTATTTATAATTGTTGCCTACAGTTACTTTCTTCTTACTTAAAGAAAAACCAACTTTGTTCAGTCTGACTTCTATCATTCAGTTGAAACTGTTCTCTCCAAAGTTACCAGTCATTTTTTAATTGCTTGATCTAATGGCTCATTCTCTTTGACCTCTCTGCTGCCTTTGACACTGTGAATGACTCTCCTCCTTGATGTTCTCTCCTCTCTAGGTTTCTGTGACACTATTCTATTCTATTTCCCATCGTACCTTTCTGACTGCTTTTCAGTGTCCTTTGCTGAATCTTCATTTAGTTCACTCCCATAGGTTCCCCCCAGGACTTTGCCCTGGTCTCTATTTTCAATTTCTACTATTTCAATTGGGTATCTCCTGGTTTCAATCATCTCTATACTAGTGATTCTCACATCTGCGTATCCAACTTCCAGATTCACTTTCCAACAGCCTTATTAGACATCTCATATTACATACCCTTCAGACATCTTAAACTCAACATGTCCAAAAATGAATTCATTATCTCTCTCCAAAAACTGGTCCCACTTCTGAACAAGGGCACTGCCATCCTCCTAGTCACCAGAGTTTTCAACCTAAGTTTCATACTTAACCTTCTTTTATCAAATTTATGGCCAAGTCTTGTTCATTTTACCTTTGTAGTATTTTTCATATATGCCCCCTGACTCTCTTCTAACATTGCCAAAACTGGGTGCAGGACCTCTTCACCTCATGCCTGAGTGACTGCAGTAATCTGATGGATGGTCTCCCTGCCATAAGTCCTTCCCCTCTCCAGCCCATCCTTCCCTCAGAGATCAAAAAGATTTTTGCTAACACAGATCTTACCGTGTCACTCTCCTACTCAATAAAATCTAGTGACTCCCTATTGCTTCTTTAGTCGTGTAAAAAATTCTGTTTGGCATTCAAATCATATCACAATCTATACCCCTCCAAGCTTTCCAGTTTTCTAACACCTTATGCTGCTGTTGTTCAGTTGTATCTGACTCTTCATGACCCCATTTGGAATTTTCTTGGCAAAGATCCTGGAGTGATTTGCCATTTCCTTCTCTTGCTCATTTGACAGATGAGGAAACTGAGGCAAACAGAGTTAAGTGATTTGTCCAAGGTCACATTGCAAGTGTCTGAGGTCAGATTTAAACTTAGGTCTTTCTGACTCCAGCCCTGGTTGCCTATCTGCTGTGACACCCAGCTGCTTCCTTACTGTTCCTCAAACAATGCACTTCATCTAGAGGCTGCATTTTCATCTCATTTTTTTTCCCATGGTTGAATTGCTTTGGTTGCCTCATCTTCACCTTTTGGCTTCCCTGGATTTCAAGTCCCAGTTTCAATCTCATTTTCTATGAGGAGCCTTTCCTGATCCCCACTTATGTTAGCACTTTCCCTCTATTGATTATGTTCAATTTGTTCTGTATATAACTTGTCTGTAAGTAGTTGTTTTTCCCTGTTAGACTATAAGCTTTTTGAGAGTAGGATTGATGCAGAGTAGGTAGTTATGTTTATTGATTGACTAAAAGAGGGGAAATTGGAAGAAATAGATAAAATAGCATAATAAAACTCTAAAACCAGGGAAATGTCTCACAAATAAGGACTTGGATAAGGGGTAAAAAAAAAAGCCTATGGGAATAGAGATGCATCAAAATAGTGTAAACAAAACTGATCATAGAGACAAAGTAACTGCCTTAAAAGAGAAACAGGATTTTAAAAAACTAACCAAAAATTACTAAATATACAAATGCAAAAAATCTCCCAAAAATGCAACTGTCAAAATGTTTAATATGAGTGAATAAATAAATATTGGCAGAATGGATAATAAAACAAACCACCATAATTTGATATTTATGAGAAATACATCTAAAAAACAAAAATATAAATAGAATCAAAATCAGCAACTATAAAAAATATTCATTCTCCAGCTGGTGAATTCAATAAGCCTGAGGTACAATAGTCCTCTTAGAAAAAGCAAAATACAAAAATGAACAAAATTAATAGAAGTAAATAAGAAAACTACATTATCCTTAAAGATAACAATAAATAATGAAATATCAGTATCAAATATGCTTGCATCAAATAATATAAAATGAACATTCATAAAAGAAAAAGAACTGGATTGAAGAAAAATATTTATAGTAATACAATAATAGTAGGTAGATTTCATGTTCTTTTCTCAGAACTAGATGATTCTAAGAAAAACAAAACAGAAAATAATGACCTGGACAAACTGTTGGAGTTAGAACTAACAGCTTCGTGGCATCTTCTGAATGGAACGACTGAAGATTACACATATATTAAAAAACATCTTTATAAAGCTAGATAATATTTTAGGGTAGAGATTGTAAATAAATATTATAAATAAGAAGTACTAAATGTATAATTTAAAGACTATAATTCAATATTAACAGTAATCAATAGAGAGAGAAATGATAAAAGACATAAATCAAAATAGGCACTGAATAATGAAATCCTAAATGGTGACTAACAAAGAATAAACTGTAGAAATAAATAGAATGTAGATAAAGCAAAATTATGCCGCTGAAATATATATGAAGAAAACAGAAAAATTATTAAAGAACTAATTGTGTAATTTAAAAATCAGAAAGCCAGCATATAAACTCAAAATAGGCACAATGGAGGATATACTGAAAATCATAAAAAAAAAACCCACCACAATTTAGAAATCAGAAATGTGTTAAGACTGATAAAACCAAAAAGTGATTTAAAAAAACCAACAAAACTTATGAATATTTAGGCAATGTGATTTAAAATTGACAAAGTAAAAATCATACCAACTTTTGAAGAAATAAAAGGAGTTCTCAGAAAACTGACAATTCAAACGTCATGGAGGATTATATACAAAAACATAATATAGTCAAATTAACAGAATGTAAAACTAATTTTAAACAATCCAATCGCAGAAAAATATTGAAGTAGTTTGTAAAGGAACTTTCAAAGAGAAGAAAACCCTTTGTTCAAATAGATGTATAGAATTCTATCGATCTTTTAAAGATCAACATATAAACTACATAAATTATTCCTTTTAAAATAGTATTTCATTTTTCCCAATTATATTCAAAACAATTTTTAATATTTTTAAAAATTGAGTTTAAACTCTCTCTTCCCACCCTTTTCCATGAGACAATAAGCAATTGTATATAGGTTATACATGTACAACCAGGCAAACATATTTCCATATTAGTCATGTTCTAAAAGAACAGACCAAAAAAGAAGCAAAAAAAACCCAAAAAACCGCCAAACACACAGAGAAAGAAAATGAAAAAATAATATGTTTTAATCTGCATTCAGACTCCAGCAGTTCTTTCTCTGGAGATAGATAGCAATTTTTCATCATGAATGTTTTAGAAGTTTCTTGGATCATTGTATTACTGCTAATACCATTCACCGCTGGTCGTTATACAATATCACTCTTACCGTGTACAGTATTCTCCTGCTTGTGATCAATTCACTTTGCATGAATTTATGTAAGTCTTTTCAGGTTCTTCTGAAATTATCTGCTCATCATTTGTATAATAGTATTCCACCATAATCATATGTCACAAGTTACAGAACTTATTCTTAAAAATAGTGTTAGCATTTTGCTGACCTCTTTTTGTGAGACAAATGTGACCCTAATACCTAATCAAAGAAGAACAAAGAAAAACTATTGATCGATATCATCAATTAATCATGATTCAAAAAATTTAAATTCCTGGGGGATGAAAGGCTGAAGGAATTTATTATTTTAAAATATTGCATATGCTAGATTTATATCGAGAATGCACGGATGCTTGGAAATTAGGGAAACAGTTGCCATAATTAATTATAATAATAATCAACATCCAGAACCACATGATCATTTTAATAGATATTGAAAAAAAAACCCATGAAAGTGTATCACCTTTATACAAAACCCACAGACACATGTATACATGACATATAAAAACAAAAAAGATATATATATATATATATATATATATATATATATATACATCTAGATATATTTTACATTATGTATAATGGAAAAAACCAATAGAAACTTTCCCAATAAATAAAGTTATCTAGGGTTCCTTATTTCCCTGTTTTTGTTTGAAATAGTTCTAGGTATGACAAGAAAAAAAACCTTAAAATCATAATATAGGTAAAAAGGAGACAAAACTATTAATATTTAGTCCTGACATGAAGAATTACAAAGAAAACCCTAAGGAATCAGCAAAGAAACAAATTGAGACAATGGCATCAGTAAACTTGTTGATTACAAAAAAAACCCCACAAAATAAACCCTATTTGTATTTAGCTGTAACAAAAATCAGTAGGCAATAATAGAAAGGGATGTACTATTCAAAGTATCTGCAAAATATTTGGGCATCATTCTATCAAATCATATTCAATATGCATCCTGTAATTACAATTACAAACCCAACTTAAAGAAGTAAAGAACAGATTGAATAATTGAAGTTACTACTAGTGCTCATGATTTAGCCATGCCAATGTGATAAAAAAGACTAAATTACTAAAATTAATTTTAAAATTTATTGCTAAACCAATCAGGATGTCAAAGGAAACCCTAACAAAAAGAAAATTCCTTTACAGAAACAATATCTAGAATATTAGGAAAAATACATGAAAAAAAGTAGCTAGCTCTTCTAAATCTCGAACTATATTGTAAAAATAACACTCATTTGAATTTAGAAAAGTAGATTGATGTAACTGCATAGAAAAGAAAAAAAATCTAACGCCACATAAATTCAGTAACTCAGTGTTTTATAAACGCTAAAATGTAAAATTGTCTGGGAATGAACTCTTTATTAGACAAGAATTTCCATAAAAATTAGAAAGTTTTGCAGAAGAGATTAAGTGTAGAACAAGTTAGAGTATATGCTACAATAAATTCAAAATGGCTTTATGACAAAATAATTTTGTAATGGAACAAATCATTGTTTCATGATTTCTTCCAGCTCCATTCATCAGCATGTGAGTAGGCACAATGGAGACAGGTTGTGGAACTAATATACTAATGGTGTTTGCAAAGGCATAATTAGTGATAGGAAAAAGAAGCAAAGAATTTGAGAGTAAATGATAATAGCACAGACTTGAGTCAGTGAAACAAGGATTTGTGATTGGGAAGCTGGAGAGGCTGTAGGAAGTATAGAAGTGATGGCTACCTCTAGAAGTGAATTTGGAGGAGGATTGTTCTGTGATTATTAGCTTAAATTTTAGCTCATGTGGTATATTCTGATATGAGTCACCAGAATATCTGTGTCCCTTGACATTTCAATGGGTCACAGATGTTTTTTGTGGGTGGAGGGTAACTACAAAGCATTCCTTCCCCAAGTTCACATCTGAGCACAGAATAGCCAATGGACAAATTACTCAACTGCTTTCAGAACACAGTAATTTGACAGTTGGGTCAATCCACTGTTAGGTCAAGTCAAGCAAGAAGCTAATCAGAGATCTGCTTCTTCACGTGGCTTCACTGATGCAGTTATGTAGACTACTATGAACTCCCCTCTCTCAGACTGGAGTTTTCTCTGACCTTTTAAAGCTGATAAGATGATTCTATCTCTGATGCCCCTTCACCAAGAATCAAGGGATAAGAGACATAAAAAAGACAATAAAAGTAGCAGTGCCATGCATTCATGGCCTCATGATGGAATGGGGATTAGTAAAACTCCCAGCAATATTGTCTCTCCCTATCTAGAAAGGCTTAGCATTTCTTGCTCACTCACCCTCGTGAAAGTAGAGAGTAATTGAGTTCCTCCATTGAAGTATTTTGTATACACAGTAAGTCCTAGCTCAACAGTCAATTAAAAGACTTTTGATCAGCACACAATAAACCAACAGGAAATAGTCACAGAATACCTCCATGAGCTCAAAATCAGGACAGGCCCTCAAAATCTGGACATTACATATGTCCAGAAACTTACCAAAAGAGCAAGTGGAACATGAAAATTCAAAGAACTCAGCTTTCATTCAATGCCGCCCTCCTCTTTTCACCAACATTCACCTACCAAGCAGAAATTTTTATTTGAGTAGAAATGAGTGGAGTCTTTTTGTTTCTTTGTTTAGTTTTGTTTTATGCTTTATCTGGTATTTTATTTTTCCCCAGTTACATGTAAAAACAATTTTAAATATTCAATTGTAGAACTTTGAGTTCCAAATTCTCTCCCTTCCACCCTCCTAATCCTCCCTACACCCCCTCCCACCATAAAAAAGGCAATTTGATATAGGTTATACATGTGTAGTCACCCAAAACATTTCCATAATAGTCATGTTGTGAAAGAAAACAGACAAACTCAAGAAAAGTAAAAAATGCTTCAGTCTGTATTCAGACACCACCAGTTCTTTGTCTGGGGATAGGTAGCATTTTTCATCCTAAGTCCTTCAGAGTTTTCTGGGAACTTTGTACTGCTGAGAATAGCAAAAACATTCACAGCTGATCATCTTACAATATTGCCGTTACTTTGTACACAGTATGTTTCACTTTGTATCATCTCATGTAAATCCTGCTCATCAAAATGAATGGAATCTTCAGGGGAAGTGACTATTCTACTAGAGTTTGTGATTTAAAAAAAAGAGGAAAGTCAAATGCAATCATAGATTTGGAGATAACAAGTTTCAAATGGTTTATTAGGCTTTCTTAACCTTTTTGCTTCTTGGAATGGTTCTGACTTTTTGATGAACCTTACTTAGAATACACATTTTTAAATAATTGAAGACAATGCTAAATTTCAGTTAGAGTTTTATGAGGAAAAGGATGAATTTTTTCCTATCCAAGTTCATTACCTCTCAGAAATCTATCCATGGATTACTTGGGGCTCTGTTGATTCCAGCTTAAAAATACCTGGTTCAAAGGGAGAGATAAGAAACCATATATTAAAATTCTACAATGTAAATATATCCAAGAAGGATGTGAATAATCAATACTGAAATTTCAAAGATTTATTGGGAAACTTCGGATGTTGAATATAAGCTCCTTGAGAAAAGGAATTACTCTGTCTTTTATTTATAGCCCCCATGTTTAGTACAGTGCCTGGCACATAGCAGTAACTTATTTGCTAATTGCAAGTTTTATTGACCAGAAATTTTAAGAAGCAACAGTGTGCAAAGATGTCATTGTGAATGTATAGAAAACTCATCAAGAGCAACTTAAACTTTAATAAAATATAAGAAAAAGCTAGAAGCAAGAAAACAAAAAGATAAATATGTGTTTAGTGCCACCCTGTGAAAATATTATCAGGGACCCTAGCATTCAAATTAAACCTTAGCTGACAAGGAAAGGTAAGAGTAACAAAAAATGGAGTGTGTTTATGTGAGTGTATATGTATGTGTATGTGATGCATACTCAGCAAAAGAGGAAGTCCAAAGAAGGTTAGACTGTGTAAGACAATAAAATTGACAAGAGAAAGAAGGAGGAGATGTTCAATCCTGAATTTGCTTTTCTTTTCTCTGTCAAAAGAACAAACTTTGTATTGGAAAAAAATAGAACATAAATTGTTAATGGTTTGATGCCTAAGATAAATAAGAGTAACAAGTGCTCTTGATTCATTCAAGTCACCAGGTTCAGATCCCTGGCCACTGAAAGACTTTCTAAAGACATGATGGTTGAGTCTGTATCAGTGATAACTAAAACATAATGGAAAATGGAAAAGATACCACAGGATGGGAGGTAAGCAATGTTACAATTTTCCAAAAAAGTGATGAAAATGGAATATGTCAACTACAGCATCGCGAACTTGACTTAAATTCTTGACAAAATTTTGGAATGTGTTATTGAAAAAAAATGGCTACTTAATATCCAAAAAAGAAAGAAGTGTCACAAAAAGCCATTTATGACTTCATTAAGAAAAAATCATACCACCAGAGGTTCCCAAAGTGGGTGAAACCACCACATGAGGGTACTAGAATGAGACCAGGCCGGGGGCAGGCAGCCTCCTAGTAGCCTCAGGTGCAACTGTGAGGTGGGAGAGGGTGAATAAAAATAAGAAAGTGGTGGAAGTATAAGGAAAAAAGAAAAGAGAAGAAAATTTGGAAAAAATGTTCATACATATTTCATCTATTGTGTAACGGAGTTAAAGTCATAGTGATATTTGGAAAACCAAATACACATGTGAAATGCAAATTGTAAATGATCAGTGGTCAAGTTCACTGGTAGGTTTTATCACGCAAGTGTTGGCAAAGATGAGCGTTGTTGGGAAATCCAGCATGATTGGCAGAAATATGTGTGTGAAGACTTGTTTACAATATAATATTATATGGTTATATGATGCAATATTGTATCATCAAAATTTCAAGACCGGAAAAATCCCACAAATTTACAAGATATTAAATTTTTTCTGGCATTTTAAAGGTATATTTTATATATTTTTAAAGTATGCAAATTTCCTCCCAAAATGTTAACAGGTTAAAGAAAGTAGATTTCCAGAGGGGTGATGAGTAATTTTTTTTTTTATAGATGTGTTTTTTTTTTAAATAAATTTATTTAACTTTTTACATTCATTTTCACAAGATTTTGGGTTCCAAAATTTTCTCCCCCTTTGTCCCCTCCCCCCTCCCCGATACACTGGACATTCTAATTACCCATATCACCAATCTGCC
>JAQQSK010011763.1:0-12144 GCA_028658325.1 Potorous gilbertii
GGGATGCTACTTCTTTGCCATGGTTTCTCCCTCTGTGGCTGACTCCTTCCCTCCATATCTGCTGTTACTGATGCCCCTTCCCTGGGAGCTGACATAGGCCACCTTTCAAGAGCTTACAAAGCCCTCTAATCATTATAGCCATAATAAGGGTAATAACAGCTGGCATTTAGGCATCTGGCTTTGCAAAGAGCTCCACATTTGTTAGCCCATTGGCTCTCACAACCACCCTTCTGGGTGTGCTCATCTTATAGATGAGTAAACCGAGGCAGGTAGAAGTCAGGCACGACTCTGGCCATGTGTCTGTGGTAGGATTCAAACTCAGGTCTTCCTGACGTCAAGTCCAGAACTCCATCCACGGCACCACTGGGCTGCCTCAGAGAAAAGAAGACCAAGACAAAGGGTGGCCCTAGCCTAGACCCAGGCTTGCCTAGAGGCCTGGCACTCATGGCCCGTGTCCCAGTGGGGACCAGAGAGGAGAAACTCAGAAGATGATCCTTAGACTTCAAGGCCAGCAAGAGGAAGGGCCCAAGGGCCTTTCAAATCAGCAGTCAATCCAGAGTCCCTAGGAAGGCCTCTGCACCCTTGCTCCAGCCTGGGTGATGCCCTTCAGCTGGGCCTTGAGCACACCTCCAGCCCAGTTCAGACAATGACAACTCAGACGCTTCTCTTTCCTGCTCCTTCCAAAACCTGTCCCCATCAGCTCCTGCTTGAGTGATCTGTCCTGCTAGAGTCCCTTTTTCTTATATTTGTATTGTACATGGAACCTGGTCCGTACTAAATGCTTCATAAATGCACCTCTCTCTCTCTCTCTCTCTCCCTCTCTCTCCCCCCCATCTCTCCCTCTCTCTTTCTGTCTCTCTCTCTGTCTCTCCCTCTGCCTCTCTCTCTCTTTGTCTCTCTCTCTCCCTCTCTCTCCCTCCCCCCTCTCTCTCTCCCTCTGCCTCTCTCTCTCTGTCTCTCTGTCTCTGTCTCTCTCTGTCTCTGTCTCTCTCTTTCTATTTCTCTATATTTATCTATCTATCCAGTACTTACCTATCTGCCTATTATAGCTGTCCATCTACATTTATCTACTTCTATCTGTTGACCGATTGATCAATGTGCTGGAAAATGTTTAACAGCCAGCTTTCTGAAAAAAGAATTCCACACACTGGGCATCCCCTTTTTTGCCATCACTTTCTTAATCTATATAAATATAGGTGATCCACAAAACACTAACTCAAGCCCTGGTTTGCAGCTTGGCCTGTTTCAGAGGTGTGAATGCTCACACTGGAAATTTAACAACTGGCTTGCCGGGAGACCCCTCCTGGCTGTCTCTTGAGGGTGTCTGTGGAGTTCCAACTCAGCAGTCAATTAAAAATGCTATACAGCTGACTGGAGGCACTCAGGGGAGATTGGAGCTTGTTTCAAATTGGAAAGGAAGTGTCTCCCCCACTACCCTGTGTGACACAGCCTAAGCCTTCTGTATCTTCTTGGCCTTTCACCCAGGTCTTAGCTTTAAGACCCTTTCAGGGGGAGGGTCTGCTGCTCCCTGAACACAAAGAATCAGGACTGGTTCCTGGCCTGCAGTACCAAATTCCTTTTGTCTGTCCTGGCTTGAAAGGCACCTCAGAAATGTGTTGTTGTGGCTCTGGAGATGAGGGAAGGCTGCAAACAACAAGGACAGTGAAAACCCAGCTGACTCTGGCTGTGGAGCTTGTCCCAGGTTCACTTTGGGCTTCTGTGAAGCCTGCCAACCTCACTCAAGGTCCAGACCAATACAGCACTGCCTATTATTACCAGACCATGCCGGAGATCTGAGCCCAGCACCAAATGGTAGGGTTAAGGCCTAAAAAGCAACAGGTAAAACACACACACATAATGCATGTACTTATGAACACAAACATTTACACAATACACATACTTACATACACATACATGTATTATTCGTAGGTATGGAGGCCATTTCCAGTTGTTCTGATCTATATCAGAGCACTGGACCCAGATGGCTCTGGAGGAAAAAGTGAGGTTGGTGACTTTGCCCAGTCCTGCCTCACTTCAATCCATTCACTTGCATGTCATGGCCTCACCTTCCTAATGTCATGGTCCTCTCCAAGAATGAGGGACAAACAACAATACACACACACACACACACACACACACACGTACATATATATACATACACATATATTTACTTATATAATATACCTATATTACTATACATACATGTATATATACTATACATGCACACACACCTATATTATACCTGCATACACATATTTATACCCACATACATACATATTACATACAAAACTTCTACACATACTTTATATATGTATGTATGTATATAGAATGACTCAGGGAAGAGGACAGCATTCTCATCCTGATACACAACAGGTTACAGCTTCTGGTGTGGAATTCTGGTGGAGTGACCCACACTCACTGCCGTAGCAGAGCTAAGGAGGGAGGGGTACAATCTCTCCAGACTCGTGGCGTAGTGGCCATAGCTCTGGAAATGATGCCATCCATCCCTTGGGGTTCTGCAGAATCCTGGTGGGAGAGGCCAGGAGCAGACAACTGAGTCCAAGATTGACAGTTGTAGGATAGTGGTCATCTCATTCAGCTGTGGAGCCTGCAAGTTCAGTTGTCTGATAAGAGAAGTTTGTGCTGGAAAGGATATTTCTCCTTCCTAGCCTTTAGCTATGGACTGACTGCTAGGCAAAGCAGTTCTTCAAAAATAAAATGTATTTGTTGTGGTGATGAGGATAGCTGCAAAAGAAAAGACCTCGGGACGCTTTCCTTTCCTGGGATGCTTGGAATCAGAAAGCAAGTCACTGAGAATGTCCAGGAACACACTTTAAAATGTTCTTAATTCACAATTTAATGAGTATTCTCCTTTCCCCCAAAGGAGAGAACTTTTCCATGTTCTGACAAAGTAGACCAGGAAAGAAGGATCAGATGTGCCATCGAGGACTTGCAAGACTTGCCTAAGAAGAAGATTCTCTAGACTCCAACCCCTCTCAGCCTTTCTCAGCCCTCTCTGGTTGCCCTGCCCCACTTTCTGAAAGTTCACTTTCTACAGCTCTTGGCCTCCTGGCACCACTGGTCTCTGTCCGCAGGCGCAGCCTTGGGTGAAAGGGTCTCTAACACCTGCCTGGACACTGCCACCTACTTGGCAAGTTAGAGGAGCAGAGAGATAGAGTTCCTAGCTAGAGCTAAAGAGGTTCAGGAAAAATCAACAGGTTTGCTTATTCGCAATTGAGAGGTTTTGCACTGACAAAATCTCTTAGTTAAAATGAGAAGGGAAACCGGAAACTGGAGGAAAACTCTGCCGTGAGTTTCTCTAACCAAAGTTTCGTATCCAGGATAAAAGTCTGGTTCAAATAGATGAGTGACAGTTATTTCCCAAGACATACATGGAGGAAGGACAGGACAGGTTCCCAAAGGAGGAAATCCAAGCAGTTAACACCCACGAGAAATAACTCGAGGAACGCCTCAGCATTCCCCTCATATCCTCAGCTTGGCAAAGTCGATGAAAAGGGAAATGACAAATACTGAAGGAAAACAAAGTCTTTAATGAGTGGCTGGTGGAGCTCTGAGCCTCCTCCATTCTGGAAAACAGTGGAACGACGCCCGGAGCCACTATGCCAGACATCCCCTTTCACACAGTGAGTCCTTACTAGATCTATAGACCCCCCCCCCCCCCACCGCAACACATCAAAGAAAGGGGAAAGGACCTGGCTGTGCACAATTATAGCGGCTCCTTGTGTGGCCGCAAAGAACTGGGGTTAAGGGGGTTAAGAGCATGCGCATCAGTTGGGGGATGGCTGAACAAAGGGACGAATGTGACAGAAAACTCTTCATGCTCTAAGAATTGATGAAGGCACAATGGCTTCAGAAAAACCTGGTTAGACTTGTATGAACTGATGCAAGGCAGGTGAGAAGAGCACACATGACAACAAAAGTAGCTTCGACAGACGACCGCAGGGCGAGTCACAGCAGGGACAGGGATCACAGAGCCAAAAGACAGAAGGGACACGCGGTTCTGGACTGCGGCCATATGCGCATGTGCACCTCCACATGTTTGCTACAAGGATCCTGTTTTTCTGTTGGAGGTGAGGAAGGAACAAGCCGGGGAATCGCAAAAAAAAAGGGAAGTAGAAGCATTAAAAACAGGGAGAACACGAGAGCAGTTCAGAGGGAAACACTGACCCTCAGGCCAGCTTGGAAAGTAATAAGCTGAACTTCCAGGCTGAGGGCAAGTCTTGCAAGTCCACGATGGCACATCTGATCCTTCTTTCCTGGTCTACTTTGTCAGAACATGGAAAAGTTCTCTCCTTTGGGGGAAAGGAGAATACTCATTAAATTGTGAATTAAGAACATTTTAAAATGTGTTCCTGGACATTCTCAGTGACTTGCTTTCTGATTCCAAGCATCCTAGGAAAGGAAAGCGTCCCGAGGTCTTTTCTTTTGCAGCTATCCTCATCACCACAACAAATACATTTTATTTTTGAAGAACTGCTTTGCCTAGCAGTCAGTCCATAGCTAAAGGCTAGGAAGGAGAAATATCCTTTCCAGCACAAACTTCTCTTATCAGACAACTGAACTTGCAGGCTCCACAGCTGAATGAGATGACCACTATCCTACTCCAGGATTTCAAAGTTCGAATGGAGCTTATTTCCTGAAGGAAGGAATTTGTGAGCCTTTATCCCTTTAGAGGTGCCTCACCTGCCCTTGGGATTAACATTGCAGACATTCTTTTCCCAGTTCCCCAGTATTTTGTTAAGCCCCTGCCGGGGTTGGGGCCTCTTGCTAAGACTGGGGAAGTCATACATGGTTCCTTCAGCACACCCTAGATCATGATTTTCTTCCTGTTTTTTTTTCCTATGCACCATAAGCACTTTATGTTTCTTTCATGTCCTAAAGGTGCGATGCCTTATTGAGGAAGTTCTCCTTGTTTTTTAATTAGGAAAAAATAAAAGAACTTGAGGATGAAAAAGGGAGAAGGAGATCCGTTCTTCTCTGGGTGCCTTGTCCATGGTGGGTGGGGGCCTAACAATGGTCAAATTGAATCGAATGAATGGGGCTGAGCTTATGGTGAATTGCTTGCTGAAACAAGATCTCTTTTCTCCTTTTCTACTTGTGTGATCAAGAAAGGTGACTGATGGGGACAAGTTATTTTTAAAAGTCTTTTATTGGGTTTGCTGGCTTGGCCTCTTTTGGAATCCTTGGAGGACTGTGTTGATAGTTGAGTGAATGGCCTTAGGAAGAAGCAGCCCATAGTCAGACGTAAGGGGAGGATCCAGCCTCATGACTCCCATCAGGGAGGGCCTGGACATTTGTCCAAGCTTTGGGACGTTGGTGGCAGGGCAGGGACAATCTATTTCCAGGCACTGGTAAAAATCTTGCCCTTTAGCATCAATGACAGGCTGTTTTTGACTAAGCAACAGGGCTAAGATTAGATTAAAAATGTGCTCACTCCCCCACTCCTCCCCACAGTGCTAAGCAACCATGACTGCCTGTCCTCTGTCTGTGCCAGCTTAGATTCATCCACTGCATCCCCTGTGGTCCCTGGGAACCCTCGAGCCTCAAGAAACTTTGGGTCTGAAATGAAAGAGGAGAGACGGTGGAAGGCAGGCTTTGAAAGTAGTTTTACGTGGAGGGCAATGGGAGGCATGAGGCTTTGTTCTTCAGCTGGAGCCTTGGGCAAAACCCACACAGATAGGAGACTGTCTGTCTCTGGTTCTTCTTTTCAGAGGCACAGCATTTCCTTGGGGCAGAGTCTCTTCTAGGCTGTCCAGTCTGCTACCAGGGGCTTCACCTTCTCCTGGCACACAGCTGTCACATTGACTCTGAAGGCTAGCCCTGTAGCTGAGGACCACAAGCCCTGGTCAAATCTGTAGGACAAATGGCTATGATTTGGGCCCCCTCTTGAGTAGGCTGTGCTTAGCTCTGGAGGAACCCAGGATTGGACCCCAGACCCGTGTGAAGCCCTTTGGGTGAGCATGGACACAAGCTGAGAGTCACCCAGGGCATCCCTCACAGCTGGACTTCATTAGGCCCTCTGGCACCTTCCCTGGTCATTATGGGCACACTGTCCCACACCCAGTTCAGAGGAAGGGCCTGTTTGAAAGCTGTACCCCAGCCTTGACTGCAGCCCAGACCTCCCTTAAATACATTTCTCTTCTACCTGCCTCTAGGCCTCTAGACTATTCATGGCCCCTTCCACGGGAGGTATCACAAACAATCTAGGTCAAGTGGTTTTTCTCCAGCCTAGGGAAATTCTCCATAGCAGATCATTGCTTCACATCAGCTGAGAAAGCCCCAACTTTGCAGGCCATTAAGCCTGGACTCAAGCCTCTTTTGGGACTGTGTGACCAAGGACCAAGAATCATGCCTCTCTTTGCCTCAGTTTCATCATCTCTGAAATGGGAATAACATTCTAAGTGAAATTCTAAGGAAATCTGTGGAAAGTGTTGGAAGCTTAAAACAGCTGTGGGGATTTCCATCAGGTGGTGACTTTCTGGACAGAATTAATTTCATTGGCAGGGAGAACTCCCAGTAAGGAAACTCACTCCCATAGTGCAGACAGGTACCTGCTCAGTAACTTCTAGTCTCAAAGAGCCTCTTGGTGCCACTAAGTCTGGTGATTTAACAGGGTCTCTTACCTGGGTGTGTCAGAGGTAAGGTTTGAACTCAAATATTGTCTTTGCATCTCCCCATCCTGTAAAGTACCAGGTACACAGTAGGTACCTAATAAATATCTATCAATTGATTCATTTCTGATCCCTGTGGTAAAGTCCAGACCACATCACTGTGGTCTGTAGTCACTAATAAGGGAAAGAGGAACAAAGGATTTTGTGAGGCCTGAGCCAAGGGGAGGGTTGAGGCATCTGGAGCCCCAGGGAGGGACCAAGAGCTTGGCCCTCACAGCAAAGCCTTGTTTGGGCCCTCTGAAGGAGTGATGCTAGAGCCACTTTGAGACCTGGCAGATGCTAGAGCCACCTTGAGACCTAAGGAATTGACCCCTCTCCTCTTCCTCCCCTTCTTTGCTTCGCTGATGCCCTGTGGATTGACTCATTCACCCTCAATTTTGTTTTCACGTTGTCTGCACTTTGATAATGGATTTTGTCTGTAGATAAAGGAAGCTGATTTTTTATTGTTGAATTCTGAGAATAGGAGGGTGGACGACTCATGAGAAGGGAGAACCTAGGGAATTGGAGACCAGCTGCCTTTGGCTTAAGTGCCTGCCTGCCTGCATTCAGCTACCAGGCCAGGACCCCAAGAGGGGTTTCCTCAGGAATTTTTGCTCATTATACCATCACGGGGTTGACTACACTGGCTTTTGAAATCTTCACTACAGTAAGATTCCACAGGCTCTGGCTGGTCATATCACACAGAGACCAAGCAAACAGGGCCCCCTCCCCCCAATCTGAGCCTCACCAGAGGCCTGAAGGTCAGGGGCCTGTGCAAAGAAAAGCCAGGATGGAGGAGGGGCCTTTGAAGGCCACCACTAGAGAAGACGTAGAGGAATCTGGGGTCACTTGCAAAAGAAAACAGAAGCAGTTAGCCCTGGACCACCTTCATACCACCTCAGGTAAATAATAATAGCTAACATTTACATGGTGCCTACTATGTGCTAAGCACTAGTTCATTTGATTCTCACTACAACCCTGGGAGGCAGGTTTTAGCCTCATTTTACAGATGAGGAAATTGAGGTATATAATGCCTTCCCTAGAATCACACAACTAGTAAATATCTGAGGCAAGATTTGAACTCAGGTCTTCCTGACTGAAAGACCAGTGCTCTACTCACTGTACCCCCTTGCCTAATTTCACCCATATCCTCACTGACCACTGTAACAGCAGTTATCCAGATGGCCCATTCCTCCCAGAATCCCCATTTAACAAAGACTATTTAACAAGTTCTGAGCAGAGACACTCTTCTACGTGACGTCAGGGCTCCATCCCACAGGTCAGCTGCTCAGGCAGGCACTAGATTTGGGGGAGATTCCATTTTTTCTGGCAGATGACCTCCAAAACAACCCATCCTAAATCGAAAACATGGCTCTAGAAATGGAGATTTCATCCAGTGCCATCTTGTGTTCGATGGAGAACCCACCCATTAAGTGATGGAGATGAATCTGTCAAGGGCTTTTCTTCATGCTTGTGTGTGTAGCTGAGGTGAACCGAGGGAGTTCATTGGAGAAAAATTGGAAAGACCACAGGCCCCATGACATTCTCTGAGGTTACATGTTCTGAGGCACTGGGTCCTAAAGTAGAGTGGGAGGGGCTCGTGGGGGAAGTGTTTCCATTTTGTATTTGAATCTCCATAGTTGGCACATAGTAGGGTCAGTTTCAATGCTGATTAAAACGGGTTGATTGATAGGGTTTTTGCATGTACAGGCTTAGGGAAGAGCCTGGAAAATGCTTTGAGCAAAGGGTTGGGAATATTCACCTTTCTCTCTTCTACTGACCTGAGGGTGGCTTCTTTCCATTTAGAAAAAATATATAAGTGGAAATTTTTAGAATGAGAAAATACAGAGAAGGCTGAGGGGGAAACCTGCTCCCCACCTCCTGAGAGGGAGGGGATGGTGCACCCAACATGCAAAAGGAAGCAGGCAGTTTTTGACATGGCCAATGGAGGAATGTATTTTGCTGAACACTGCATATTTTTTTCCAAGGGTTTTGTTTTTCTTTCTTTCCAATGGGGAGAGTGGGTGAGAGGAAGAGAAAATGCATGTTAACTGGGAAAAAATGTCAGATAAACCAGTGTTGGAAAGAAAAAATAATGCCTGCCTGGGGAGCACTTCAATCAATCAATGGGAATTCATTAAATGCCTACTTTGGTAGCAGGCTTGAAAGTAAGAGATAGAAGTGAATCTGTCTCTGCCCTCAACGAGCTTAATTTTGAACAGGGACATAACAGATCCTTTTAAAGGTGAATACAAAATATGTAAGTCTTTGGCTCCTCAGAGACATGCCCTGGAGTGCTTTTGCTGGCTTTGGGAGTTCTTTTGGCACCTATAGGAATGCCCAAAGAGTGAAGAGGCCATAATGCTGCCACCTGAACACTTCAGGTTTTGTGAAATGTCCAACCCACTGTAACTTGAGAGTACCTTGTAATCTTAATTTGCTTTTATGAAGTTCCATGACCCCCCCCCCTCCACAGGGGTGAACCAGCTGGGGAAAGGGAGTCACGATGAAGTGATGCTGGTGTTATGGGGGGAGGAGGGGCTCTAGGAAGCATCTTATTTTAGAAAGAGAATTCAAAGGAAATCATCAACCACAGGGGACATGATGCTAACCCAGAGGAGCAGGTGAGGAAGGGGACATCTTGTAGTGAAGATACTGAATTTGAAGGTGGAGGATGTGAGTTCAGAGCCTGGCCCTGCTGTCTTGGGCAAATCATGTTATCTCTGGCTATGCTTCCTTTTGAAGGAAAGAAGGCTTTGTTAAGCACCTACAGTGTGCCAGGCACTTTGCAAATATTATCTCATATGAACCCCACAGAAACCAGGGGAGATAAATGCTATTATTATTTCTGTTTTGCAGTTGAGGAAACTGAGGTAGACAGTTAAAGTGAAGCAAGGAAAGAAACAAGGTAGCACACAAGAAAAAAGGAAGGGAGAAGGGATGAAAAGAAGGAAGGAGAAAGAAAAAGAAATAAATTAAAAGAAAGAGAAAGAAAGGAAGAAAAAGAAAAGAAAGAAAAAGAGAGAAGGAAGGAAAAAATAAGAAGGAAGGAAGGAAACATGGAGAAGGAGAGGGCCAGGAGGGAGAGGAGACCATTGCTTGAACCTACAAGGTGATATCTCCAGGGCAGCCCACCCAAAGGGAGAAGATCTCCCAATGAAAAGCAGAAACGCTGAGATTAGCAGGGATTTAAAGTGGAAAGATGAGAGCTGTCTCTCTTCCTGGCTTCCAAGAACTGAGATCCCCAGCTCCCCTTTGAGCCGCAGGAGAATAATCCATATAAAATCTGAAGCAATGAAATTGTAACGGAAATGTCAATATTTTGGTTGGTGTTAAAGCTTCGGTGAAAACCAGAGGAACAGGCTTCTCTGAATGCCCAGCTGGGAAGGAGCCCCAGAGGCTGCCTGGCCAGGCCCTGCCAAAGAGCAGTGTCTCCCAAAGGCCTCCTGGGCAGTGGAAATGGCTGTGGCCATGGCTGGGAGGTTGAGGGGAGCTGAGGTGGCCCTCCCATCCTACCTTCCTTCCCTCCCAAGAGCTCCTCAGTGTAACTCATCTCTCCAGTCTGTCCACACTTTTTCAGAAGACACCTTTGTGCATTTGGGGAGAACCAGGGCTCCCTCCTCTCACGACTTACCAGACTCCTCTCCTCCAAGTGAACATTTCTGCAATGCTGTCGTTATCTTTTAGGTTATCCCTTGGGCGTGGGGCATCATTCCAAGTGTGCCACAGTCCAGTTTTGTCCACCATATGTGTCTCCTCTACCTTTTCAGTTTTAGTGAGTGTTTGTCCTGAGCCTGGGGGAGCACTTGGGCTCGCAGTCAAGCCACAGACTAGGATCATGCAAAGCATAAGCCATTTTCCAAATGTGTCTGACCCCTCCTTTTCTCCTCACCAGCTCTACTCCCACATCATTATCTGTCTATGGGACCCTCCCAGGCACAACATTAATGGGCTGCCAGTCCACATGCTCAGCCAAGTTGGGGCAATAGTTTTTCCTGTAGGGGTCATAGGGCCCATGTCTTTGGAGTCACCATGGATCTCAGTGGCACACCCTTTTGTATGTTCTGGAGCCACATCATGAGAAAACTGCTCCCTCATCCCCAGGGACCCCTCTTCCATCACTAGGGAACCATTCTTAGATTTGTTATTGGAGGCAAACTCTGTTGGATGCCTCATTTGAGGGGAAAAATTGGAAGGTCCTTGGTACTTTGGTACTTTGTACCGAAGGCACACACAGGACTTTGGTGGATCTTTCCACTGCATTCACACTCCTGAATGAAATAGTCTTGTGCTCTTGAAATCAGCTAACAAACATGTCTGGGGGAGGTGTCTCATGTTCTCTCTGTAGCTTTGAGGGGGGGCTCCTGTAGAGAACAACAAGTTGAGCTGTTTCCTTTTAAAATGTCCATTGGGATGCCTATAGAAACTGTAGAATATTCTCTTTTAAAAAAATCATGTTCTTAGTGACCTCGTCCCTCCTTCTTTGGGTGGGTCATACCTACAGGGGCTTTGATTTTGAGTCCCAAAGTGGTACATGCACCATGACTGAGGACAAAGGGGGATTGTTCTAGAAACACAGAGAAACCAGTCCCACTGGCCACCTCCAGGTTCTCCCCCTATCTGGGGAGAAGTGCTCAATTAGGGCCCAATTCAGCCTTAGGGTAACTTGGCTTTACTTCCAATGTTTTTGTTTTCTTAAGGGGCCAAGAAGAATAACACCAGAAGAGGCTCCCAGACAGGAGCCTTGACAATAGTGGCACCTTCCAGACCACCTGTCCTTCTTCTACCTGGAGAGAAGAGGCCAGCCATCTCTCCTAGTTGCCAATCAACTACCACTCACAGGGCAAGTGGGGCAGTGAGCACTCAGATGGAGAGAGGTACCAGCTTGGCTGCCCATCTTCCCTGGGACCTTGATGGACACGACTGAGGACCCTGAACCCAAGAACTTTGTGAGAGGCCAAACTTCCAGCCCAGTGCCCTCACCATCCTCCAATCTGGCCATCATTCTTACACATGCCATGGTTGCAGCTACTGAAGGCCCAGAAAGGAGAGCTCTCATTGTCAGAGTGTTTGGGACTGTCATATGGCTCAATGCTGTGATGTTATCAGGGGAAAGGATGTTAGAGAAGGGGACTAGTCATCGGTTTTGCTGCTGAGCCCCCAAACCAAGGGGCCCTTCCCTCTGCCTGGCAGAGGAAGCTTTCCATATATGCTATGTCTCCTCCATTCAAAGGGGAACTTTGGGAGAGCACCAACTGTCTTCTCTCCTTGTATCTCCAGTACTTGGCGAGGTGCTTTGTATACAGCAAGTGCTTAATAGATGGGTTTTTTCGGGGGCGGAGCCAAGATGGCGGAGTAGAAAGACTCACATTTGCTAGCTCCGAACCCACAGCCCATGGATTTCCTGTAAAAAGAACTCCTGACAAATTCTGGAACAGTGGAAGCCACGCAGAAACACAGTGAAGGAGATTTT
>JAQQSK010011764.1:0-12144 GCA_028658325.1 Potorous gilbertii
AAGGATCTGTTTTGTGAAGTTTGGATTCAGTCAAAGGGCTGCACTTGAGGACCTAGAAGGCCACATGTGGCCTCAAGGTTGCAGGTTTCCCACCCCTGATCTAGACTTAGGAATGCGATGGAGCAAATGCTAACAATACAGGTTAAACTTAAAAGTGTTATGTGAATACATTTCCCTCAGGGGGCGAGATGTTAAATATTTACCAACATATCCTCTGACTCTTCTATCATGTCAATCTTTTGCTTTCTGGCATCAAGTGAGACAAGAACTACTTTGAGCTCCCAGATGGAAAAAGGACAGCTGGTTTAATTCTCCCACTCAGCTACAATATGTCAATGATTACATGGTACCTCTGTTTCTTTCGTACTTATTTTTTCATGACCCTAGATGAATGAATATTCTGAGAAAAGAATGCTCAGGTAACTGAGTGAGTTTCAGAGATTTGGAAATTCCCTAAGAGGTCTTCCCAGCAACTAGAGTCGATAGCAAAGTCCACAGGAGTGGCCACTGGAGTGGCTGATGACAGAGGAAACTCCTATAGACAGATATGAGAAGAGATCCTCAAAGACAGTGGCACCTTCAGAGAGCATTACCGTTGAAGAGAGAAGAGCTGGCAATGTACTCTAGAAAGGGACTCATACTTGGAGTCTAGCAGAGAGGTGCACTTATGGGGAAATTCATGACAAGGACATGAAAGGAGAAAAGGAGCAGGGAAATGCACTTTGGACACATATGCCTTGGATCATTGTACTTTAAATTTGAACCCATACTCCCCAGAATGTACAAAGGATGAACATGTCCTTAGTTTGGTGGAATATTTTGTAACAACTGTTCTTACTATATCTTTTTGGTAAAATCTTTTCTAAATGCCTGGTCAATAGATAACGAGAACTCTACAGTTGTGTTTGACAAAGGACAAATGCAGAGGACCATGACATCAAGATGATGACATGACTTGTACTTGACTTTGATTTGAGTGAGGGAGGGTTGTGCAAGGTCACCAGCTTCATTTTCTCCTCTAGAGTCATCTGGGTCCAGTGATCTGATATTCATCAGGATGACTGGAGATGGCCCAGGATGCAATGTGGGACCTTTGCCATTCTGGGCTAAGATCTTATTAGAGTCTCACTTTGAGTGAGATACACCCATTCACTGAATAGGCCTCTTTAAGTAGTTTCTCAAGAGATGGTGCCTTTTAATAAAAGAAAAAAATAGCCAAAAAATCAAACTGGGAGAGGAAGACCCTCAGGGTTCCTGGGTAAAAGAGAAACAGTTACTATTTAGTAACTGAGTCTTAAGCACAGTAAAAGAAATCTCAACCTCTTACAGTCCTCCCTAGAACCCCAAGGAAAGTAGTAAGTAGTTAGCTTCCCTCTAGTGCTAGTACAAGTATGACTTGGAGGAGTGGTCTCAGATTGGCAGTGGGGGGAGATATACTCCTAAATGATTATATCAACTCTAAGTTCCTTCCAATGATGCAGATAGCAACCCACTCATGCTTTCCCATCCTGTATGACTCCCAAAAGTTTGCACAGGAGACCAGTCCAACATGACAAGTAGTACCCTCTGGCTGCTCATCTATTACAGTTCATTCTTGCCAAGTTACCAGCCCATCTTCCCTTCCTATCAAATATTTCCTAGGGAATCTCTTTCATCCTTGTTCTTCACCTCACTGATTAAATGTTGTAGCCTGTTCACATCCACCAAGAGCTACTTTTTTCTGCTCTGTGGGATATTCATTTTTTAATTCTTAACTATCATTGTTATCATAAAATCATCTCTAAACTGCAGACAAGAACAGCACCTATCTCAGAGGGTTGTTGTGATGACAAATAAGATGATATTTATAAAAAGCTGTCATCACAGTGCCTGCCACATAGTAGGCACTGTATAAATTCATCCTTTCCTTTCCTCCCCTTCTTCTTCCCTTTCCCTTTTCCTTTCCCCTTCCCTGAATCAAATAACTTTTCAGTTGAAAGAAACAAATTAATTCACCCTAATCCCCTTTACTCTTCAATTCAAGATCAACCCTTTGGTACTGTTTATCCAATTTGGGACACCCATGTCCCCTGACTAGACACACATTCTGTCTTCTAACATGAACATTCATTCTTTCAATCTTTATGTGTCTACCATGTGCAGAGGACTGTAATAGGTACTGGAGGAGATATACAACTCTCATGGATCTTATAGCTTAATAATTACATAACTTTGTGATAAAACACAAACACACATAACTAGAGTATTCTTTCCCTATAAACCTTCCTACTCTGCCCCAATACTGGTAATGTCTCACCATTAAAAGAACTCTTCCTCTAGACTTGATCTGCCAGAAACCCTCCCATGTCTGTATGGCTCTCTCCTGAATTCTCTCCACTGAATTCCAAAGCATTTTGGCCAAGATCATCATTCTATTGTTTCCTTTTCTTTAACTAGATTTTGTAATTCTTCAGAGACAAATCAGGAAAAAAAAACCCAACCAAAAACAAAAAAGCGTTTACCATGAATTACTTTTAGAAAACTCCTACTGTCTACTTCTCAGAATTCCATCACTTCATTGATGTTTAAAGAATTTTCCCCCTTTTTATATTCCATGATTCCCATCTGACTACACTCACAATCTCCTAGTACTCAAGCAATTTCCTTCAAAAGAAGTTCCAGGTGCAGAAGAGATTTAAGGGTGTGGTTGGGCTTCAGTATTTGGTTCTATTATTTTACTAAAACATTTATTTTCTTAATCTTTGCCCCAAGGTGACTTTTCTGAGCAATTTCTAGCTGAGCTCATTCATCTGTTTTGGAATTATGTGAAAGAAAACAGATATAGAGATATTTCCAGCTCATATAAATGACCTCAAAAATTGGCCCAAGCAGTCATAAAACTTTCAATTGGTTACCTCTTAAAGGCCCAGAATTCTTTTTAAAAAGGTCTGCAGTGCAAAGCAAAGAACACAATTCAGACTGATAATCCACTGTTCATATTTTCTTTTTCTTCTTTATTTCTCTCTTTTCTTTCTAGAAATAGCTTTCTTTCTCTTCTTAGAAACTGAGGAAAATGCATTCACAAAGTCTCCATTAATGAGTCCTATTAACTATAACTCATTGAAACCAGAAAAAATATTATGAAAGCCGGCTTGAGGGTGGGGGTGGGAGTGTTTATTCATCAGTAACTATATTTTAGTGTTTCTAGTTCTCCGAATAGTTAAATATCACTTGAAAATTATCATTCTATAAACAAATGAGGTAGCATTTGGAAGAAAGAATACTAAGCTAGCTATCAGGACATATATTAGAAAGCAGAGGAGCCAGGGTAGCCCAATGAAGTAACTAAGGTCCGTCATCAGAAAGAAGTAGAGAAAAAAAGTAGAATGTAAACTCCTTTAGTTAGGGCCTCCAGACTGTTATTTGTTTCCCCATCTCCCAACATGCCTGGCACGTATCGAAATATTCAGATGGATTCAGAGGGTCTCTCCAGGGATTCTGTGACTCTAGTTTCTGTCATTCTACAAGTTTGCCACCAGTTTGGCATCCATTCCTTCCTTTTTTCCAATATATCAATGGTCCACTCTGGCTGTCCATCCAGCTGTCATTCCTCCCTCTTGTCACACAACCAGCCCATCCTCTCTTACTATGACACAGTTCCTTGACATTTCTTAGTTCTGTTAAATCCTTGAGGACATCTTCTAATGCCATGTTAAACCTACCACATTCCTCTCCATTGCCCTCAGTATGATGCTCAGTCTTGGTTCTTCATATATTATAGTCTTCAACGTCTTGTTGCCATATCACAACAGTGACATCAAAATACTGAAAAGATGGGTTTTGTTTTTATGGGAATCTTGGCATTAATGAAAGAGCCTTGCAATTTTTCAAAAGCAGTCCAGCCCACTCTCTCCTTTTCAACTCTGGGCCCAGTTCATTGTCTCTTTGTATTGCCTGTCCCTGATATACATACTGATGGGCCTCATTAAAGGGGCCATGCTGTGATTACTTCTTAAACAGGCCTATTCAATGAATAGGTATTACCTTACCCTAAGTGCTACCTAAATAGACCTTGACCTAAAGGGACCAAGGTCTCCCATTGTATCCTGGGCCATCTCCAATCATCCTGATGAATATCTGGTCGCTTCCCTATAGAAGACACTAAAATTATAAAACAATGTTACCAAACCACATTGGGTCATTGGCAGTGCTATTAAACCTTTCCTTTTATAAAGAGATTTTAAAAGATTGGGGGCAGCTAGGTGGTACAGTAGATAAAGCACCAGTACAGGAGTCAGGAGGACTTGAGTTCAAATCTCACCTGACACTTGACACTCACTAGCTGTGTGACCTTGGGCAAGTTACAACCCCAGTTGCCTCATCCTGTGTCATCTCCAGTCATCCTGATGTATATCTGGTCACTGGATTCAGATGGCTCTGGAGAAGTGAGGCTGGTGACCTTGCGCAGCCCTCCCTCACTCAAAACAAATTCAAGTGCAAGTCATATTGTCATTTCTCTGATGGCTTGATCTTCTTCGGCAATGAAGGACGAACACAGCAACATATTTGATGGACAAACTCTGTAGGGTGTCTGTCCAAATGCATATTAAAATCTGGGCAATAGATGACTTTCATTCACTTGGTTTTTCTGCTATGGATAGATAAGCCAAATTCTCTTGAGATGGCTCTGCAATGTTATGGTGTTTGATGAAGTCACCCCAATATTAGGAGCATCTGGAGTACTTCACCATCCAAAGGGAATCCATTCTCCAACTTGGAAGTCATGCTGGATCTGCTCCATCACAGTGGTGAGTTGCCTGATACTTGTTATCAGAAGATCATTAAATAGGTTTTTTTCTGCTAAATCTTCTGAGGATGTGTAAGTGAATGGTTTTGAAATGTGGATAGGAGACACTTTGTGGTAAAGAAAACTGTAAGTTGGTAAATCAAATGCTTTTCATGGTCAGCAATAAGCACCATGGGAATATTATATTCTTGAAATATTTTGGTTAATTGTGAAATGGTAAAGGTGTGGTTCATTGTTGAGTATCACTTGCAATGTCTGTTTGTTCCATACTAATCTCCTTCTTGAGATGTCTTTGATTTATACATGAATGGCTCTCATAAAGATTTTTATTGATGAAAGAGTTTTTTTGGATATTTCTGGATAATTATTGATGTTCTCTAAGTCACTTTTTCCCCAGTATTAATAAGGTTAGAAATTTCTCTCTCCCTCACATCTTTGGTACTTTCCCTCCTTGCACATCTGTACCTCAACTGCTTTTCAGCCTTATTGTTTCCAGCATGAATCTCCTTTTTCTACCTATCTATCTATCTCTATCTATCATCTATCTGTCTATTTTCTGTCTGTCCATCTATCTATCTATCTATCTATTTATGCATCTATCTATCTATCTATGTACCAAGTATGTGATATGGTACAAATTGTCTGCTTTTCCTTTTTGTTCTCTGTAGAGCTATTTATTCCTCATTTATATGTACATCTGGGAGCATGATGTTAGGGTCCAAGTCTTGTGGTTCCACTGCTCTTGAGAGAGAAAACTTTTAAATGATTTTTGCAAACATTTCCCATTTTTTTCCTGTTTGTCATCCATCTTCCCTTTTCATCCTTGAATGTCCTTCGTTTGACTTTGCTTCGCTGGATGTTTTGTCAAGTTTTCTTTCCCCTTCTCCTCCTCTAGTTCTCTTTTTATGAGATGATACAGCTTATAGTAATGCATCATCCTAGGACAATTTAGGTGCTTAATAAGTGCTTGTTGATTAATTAAGTGAAGCATGACCAACAATTCAAGACCCTATTAGCTAAAGGCAAGATTGTTTGCTTTAGGACTCAGTAGGGATCTACTAATTGCCAAAGGCAGAAGAGGGAGCAAGCTTCACGTTGCTGAGAAAAGGTGGGAAACTCAGAATTCCTTATCGAGTAGCTACTAGTAAGCAGCTAAGTCACTAGTGACTAAGATGCTGTACCTCTGTCACTGGGGTTTTTACTTCTGTCACCAATTAGCTGGGCTTCACTTTTCTCATCTGCAAAATGGTTGGGGTTATCTAAATGGTTTCTAAGGTCCTTCTGCCTCATGTATACAAAGTACACGTTTGTCAATGCAGTTCTGAGAGTCAAGAGGGCTACAAACAGGGTATAAGATAGACTCATCAAGAAAGAGCTTAAGATCTAGATCAGGGGTTCTTAACCTGTTTTTGTGTGTCCAAGCCCTCTTTTGGTAGTCTGGCTCAGGCCTGGAGTCAGGAAGTCCTGAGTTCAAATGTGATCTCAAACACTTGCTAACTATCTGACCCTGGACAAGTCACTTAACTCTGCTTGCCTCAATTTCCTCATCTGTAAAATGCGCTGGAGAAGGAAATGGGAAACTGCTCATATATCTGCCAAGAAAACCCCAAGTAGAGTCAGGAAGAGTAGGACATGACTGAAACAACTGAACAAAAACAGAAAGTAGGATGAAGCCAGAAAGTGAAGTATTTTACTATAAAATGTCAAGCAGAGGAATTTGTATGTCATCCTAATGACAGTGGGGAACCCATGAAACTTCTTGAATAGGTAGCTGGATGAAGGATGGATTGGAGAGAGAGGATAGTGGACATAGATCAATTAGAAGGCAAAACGAGAGAAGTGTCCTACCCAGGGTCTCATTTTCAAACCCTTCCCTTTGGGGGCTGTAAGCTGAAGATGTAATTCAGCAGGACACAGTCTTACCATCTGTATGACCAGCTAGAGCATCAGCAGAAGAGAAAACTTACTTTAAGGCAAAGAGCGTTACAACTGATTACTTCTCAAGAGGCTTAGAAACAGAAAACTTATAAACACAGCTGGGGAAGTATGTGAATCCAGATCCATAATGGTGAAAGAAAATCAATCATTCACCCTCCCAGCTACTAGCACGGATGCATAACTGTACGCTGGAATTTGTAGAAAAGTGACAAATTTTAAAATGTCCCTGTTGATTGAGAGGAGGGACCTTATAGACACTAGCCCACCCCCATTATCTTTATATGTTTGTGTAGATATCCGTTTTAGGCAGCCAAAATTTAGGGGGGGAAGAGCCCTCAGCCTGTTCAGGAAATTACAATGCAACCACGTTCCATAAACAAACCTATGAACATTCTGTTTACATCCTCACGGTTTACGGTACCAAGAACAGACTTTTGAGAAGGAATGGAAAGTAAGTGCTGGACAAAATGTACAGTGATTTTTTGGCTCATAAAACTGTGCTCGTATTGCCTTAGCAATTGAAGTCCAAAAGTCTGCTAATATATTTCTGAGACCATTTAAACAAAGGCATATTATCAACCTACCACGACCAAGGTTGTCATCAAATATATTTTGAGTTCTTTTTTCCAGACTCTTTACTCAGCTGTAGAATGGACTGTCCATGATCCCAACAAACATACCTATGTGACTATATATTCTAAAGGAATTCTGGGGACTTGAAAACCAAAATTAATATAAAGAATTAAGAAAGTCTGCTTCAAGAAATGTTTAGTAGGTGAGATTCTGAAGACACCATTAACAATAAACACATAAAGGACTTTTCTAAGATCATAACAGTGTAGACCCTTGCTGTTCCAGATGAGAGAGGGTCTGTTTGTGCAGGTGGCCTAATCCTGGGAGAACAAAATTCATAAACATCAATGTAATTACCCTGTTTACATCTATTTTGTCATGCTAATGGCATTGATTCAATTAAGCTCTGTCTACTGGGACTTCTTATGAAAGGACCAAGCTTTCCTCCTACACACACACACACAAACACACACACGCATGCACGCACGCATACACACACAAACACATACACTTTTTATGTCATTTAAAAAGAGCCCTAAACACATTATGTAGAGACTCCAAAATGAAAATGCTTTTATTAATACAATAACAAAACCCTTTTTATAAACCTAGGTCAACTGTAGTTATTACCAACTAGGAAAATATTGAAACTGTGAATGCCAGAGCTCTAGTCCAGGGCTAGCTCTGGCCTGCAGAGCCTGCTGGTCAAACTCCCTGCCTCACCTGTTCACCGAGATAATGTCTAACTATCATGATTGGTAACATTTATCTAAGGAGGGGAAGGGCAGCAAACAAGCATTGATTAAGCACCTACTATGCTCCAGGCACCATGCTAAGTGCTTTACAAAGATCTCTGCTGATCCTCACGATAACTCTGTGAACATAGGCTTGAAGATCTTTGCAAAGCATGTGACATACTCTCATTTGATGCTAACAGTAACTTGGATAGACTGGTTTTATTATTCTGTCCAATTTTTAGATGAGGAAACAGGCTCAGAGGGGTTAAGAACTTGTTGGGGATGACAAAGTTAGTAAGCGCCCGAGACAGGATTCTGACCCAGGTCTCCCTGACTCTTAAGTTCAGCACACTGTGTGTGCCCTGCTGTCTCCAAGGATGGGATGCGAAGTGAAGGACACACGGGATGCTGCCTCTATATACTCCTGTTGAAAGTTACTTTATTATCAGTATAATATGACATAAGACACCATCCATCTTCGTGTTTAATTAATCAGTCAATTAAGTCTTTATCACTTGCCAGTCACTATGCTAAGCTTAGAGATTCAAAGACTAAATGGAAACAGTCCCTTCCTTCAAAGAACTTGCACGGTCCCCAGAATCCAGCCTACCATCTTTCTCAGAGAAGGTTCCTAGAAATGGTTATTGAGTAAAGGCATTTATGATGAGTAGATGAGATAATAGTGGATATTTGTATAGTGCTTTTTAAGGCTTGTAAAAATACTTTGCATTTATCTCTCTATAATAAAATAGCTAACCTCTCTAGAATAAAGAGATTCAAAGGAAAGGTAGAATAGTATACAGTGGGAAAAGTGATGGATTAAGAGTCACATTCCAGGCCAGTCATTTACTCTGTGTCACCTTGGGAAATCAATTAGCCTATCCAGACCTCATTTTCCTCATCTATAAATGAGGGGATTGAACTTGAGGGCCTGTGAGGTCTGCTGCTCTCTAAATCAGTAATTCCACAAATTTATTAGCCATTCTGAAGTGCTAATTGTCCCTTATGAGGAAATGTTTCCATTTAGCTCTGCCTAAGCATCTAAATACCATCTGATGCAGCACATGGTATTGTAATACTCAGCTGAGAGGCAGCTGATGATGCAATGGATGGATGGCTAGGCCTGGAGTCAGGAAGACATGAGTTCTAATTTGGCCTCAGAAACTAAGTAGGTATGTTACTCTGGGCAAATCACTTAACTTCTACTTGCCTCAGTTTCCTCAACTGCAAAATAGAATAATATCCTTCCAGGATTGTTGTGAGAATCAAATGAAATAATAATTGTAAAGTGACCGACACAAAATAGGTGCTTCATAAATACTTACTTCCCTTCCTTTCCCTTTAATAATGAGGTAGGATTTTTTTTTTTAAAGTAACCCAGAGCTGAAAATATTTCCTTATGGTCATGAGGAGAGAAGATTGGATTGGTGCTATGAACAGGAAGAAAACTTATATATCTCCATTTTTTTAGATGTTGATAAATCTTTGTATAAACCACATCCAAGCATGCTCAGATAATCACCCCATATTGCATCTACTTTTGAGCCCCCTACAAAAATGGTCACTAGGGTCCTTTGGGAGTCAAGGCCCAGCTTGTCTTCAAGTCATCAGAGTATAAGCCAAATGTTCCAATCTATTGCATCTTCTTCTAATATTCTGCTCTTAACTCATTAGATTTTCTTTAAGTAATAATTTGTGACAAGTGTATATTTTTAAGGCTTAGAAGAAAAGCAAGATGATGGCATCTATTCAGGAAATACATATGTATAACACAAGCTATTAAAGCTAACTGTTGGTAGAGAAGGCTGGTGTTTATAATCCAACTTTCATCGAACAATTAAGTCTCTGAGAACATCCATTGACTTTTCAATGAGTGGATGAATCAAAAAATACGGACAATTTTCAAAATGCTGGCTTTGCATTTTAATGCCCTGGTGTGGTAACATCGAACAGTGAGATACTGTTGGAGCACACTGGGCCACTCATCACATGTAAAATATGTTGCCTGGACAAGTGTGTGAAGACTGCGAACTCCCTTGTTTTCCTCTCCTCTCCCCAAAATGGTGAGCAATGGACCATTATCTTTGACTTTGACATCTGAAGAAGGGATCTGAATGCCAGGAAGGAAGTTTTCCAAATCTGTATAAAAATAAAATACTCCTATTACAACAGGATACAGTAAAGAAAACAAAGGAGGAGCCTCAGGAGAGAGGAAAGCTTGTAAATGAAAAATACTTTTGAGAAAAACAAGATTCCTTTAACAAAGTAAAATGACTTATTTTTCCTTGAAACGCTATATAGGTTTGTGAAATGAGCATGTAGTAAATGTTACCTTCTGGGGATCCATACACCAGTCTTTGTTGTGGGACTTTGAAGTCTTAAGTTCAAGACAGCCAAGGGATTTCTTTGTATTTTTTCTTAGAAGTAAAATATTATTCTATTGGGTGGGAATTTTAATTAGCTTCTCTCAGAGGGAAAACAGTTTTGCAAGAAAGGTGGAAGAGACTTGTTCTTTCATAACACAGGGGTTAGGGAAAATATTTAAATGTCAGTAGTTCACCATGAATAGTTTGAGCAACTCCTCAGCTCCCTCTGGGAACTTGGGGCTGAAATGTAAAGTTTCAACATGGAGAACAAAATGTCATCATCTAAAACATGGAAGCCTGATGACATGTTATGCTTCAGGTACTTTGCAGTTGACCATGTGAGTGGCTAGACAGAAGTGGGAACTGACCTCATTTTAGACCATCGAACAGGAGATAAGGAAGAACCTGGCTCTAGAACAAATCCCTAAGTGCTTGGAGGAACGTCCACACAACATCAGATGTGCCTACTGTATTTTGGTCAAGAGTATTATTCCTTGGTGATGCTCAGATCATCAGGATGGATTGAATGAATGATTTTAATAGGGGAAATAATTTATTGAATGCTTATTTCATGCCAGGTCCAGAGATAGATATGACACAAACTTTAATGCAAGGAACTCATAATATCATGGGTGCAGGTGAATGGAGGAAGGCATTTACACAAATGATTAAAATACAAGGGAAAATGACAGCAGTGACAAGGAGAGATCCAGGCAAAGTTAGATGAGAAATCTGCCCAATATAAATTAAATAGTGTAACATCGTGCTATATTTTTTTGAGGATAGAATCACATTCATAGATTCTCAGGTGTGCAAAATCTTGAACTCCTTCCTCTGCCTCATCCCTACAAAGTCAAGTCTGGTTGGTTCTTACCTTCATGATATTTCCCAGATCCACCCACTCCCCTCAGATCATCACCATACTCCTTCAGTCCCTTACCATCTCTCACTTTGATTATTATAGCTTCCTACTTGGCCTACTTGTTTCTGATCTCACATCTCTCCAATCTAGGTGATCTGGAGTCAGGAAGACCTGAGTTCAAATCTGGCCTCAGATACTTACCAGCTGTGTCATCCTGGGCAAATCACTTAATCTGTTTGCCTCAGTTTCCTCATCTGTAAAATGGGTTTAATAATAGCATCTAGTTATCTCCCAGGGTGGTTGTGAGAATCAAGTGAGATTATTGTAAAGTACTTAGCACAGGGCCTGGCACATAGTACAATATACATGGCAAACTACTATTATTTTTAATTATAATTTTAATTACTGTTATTGTCAGCCCTCTTCACATAGCTGCCAAAATAATAATCACAAAGCACAGGCCTGATCATTTCCCTCCACAGCTCAAGAAGCTTCTGTTGCTTTCTATTGTCTCTAAGCTAGAATTCAAACCTCTCAGCTTGATTCATCCACTCATTGAAAAGTCAATGGATGTTCTCTTAAAACTCTGCATGGTCAGGCTCCAGTCTACCTGGAGAGACTTATTCCCCCTCCTACTCTCTACAGTCTAGGAATGATAATTAAATAATACTACCATTGTGGTGGAAAAGCATTATTAAATATATATGGGCATATATGTAGGCATGTATGTGTATTATATATATAAAATATATGTGTATATATACATATGTATTCGTGCATATATTATAGATAGATGCATGTTCATCTAAAGTACATAGAACATTTGGTGCTTTATTAATAAGAGTTGTTTCTGGACAGCTAAAGTTAATATATTACATTGGT
>JAQQSK010011765.1:0-12144 GCA_028658325.1 Potorous gilbertii
AAGATGGGGTAAGGGAAGGGAGGGATGATAGAAGAGAGGGCAGATTGGTGATATGGGTAATTAGAATGTTCAGTGTATTGGGGAGGTGGGAGGGGACAAAAGGGGAGAAAATTTTGGAACCCAAAATCTTTTGAAAATGAATGTGGAAACGAAGGTCCAGCAGTTCATACTACTAGGAAATGCTTAGGTATTTTTTTTATTTCAAAGCATTATGTCTTCAGTATTTTAGAGTATAAATCAATGTGGGTAAGTGGAAGGAAAAAATCTCTTTAGTGAGGCAAGAGAGTTTGGAGGCAGTGGGGAACTGCACAGTAAATTGTTTGGGTTTGAAGTTGGCATCCCATAATATTCTGGATCCAAATTATTTTCTGATTGATTTCACATTACTTCACTTCACAAATTAACGTTCTAGTCAAACTGACTTATTTGATGTTTTCTATATATTTATTCCATCTTCCATTTTAGTGCTTTCTCATAGACATTGTATACTGTATTTTCTCACCTCTAAAATTTTGAGCCCCCATCTTTGTTCACAGGGGGAAGGGGACAAATGGGGAGAAAATTTTGGAACCCAAAATCTTGTGAAAAGGAATGTAAAAAATTAAATAAATAAATTTTTTAAAAAAAGGAGAAAAAAAAAGAAATCTACAAACTATACCAAGTTCTATCAAGTTGAAAAGGCTTCAAGAAGGGTCCAGAAGTAGACTCAGTATCTGTTTTTGAATAAAAAATCTTTCTGGCTTCAATGATGCTTATTTTCAGGGAATGTAGACACAATAACTAAGAAAGTCATCTATTCCTTAGTTTCATCAAGAATGTATTCTGCATCTTTGGAGGGACTAAATACACTGACAAAAATCACTGCTACTTTGAAGTTAGGGAGGTTTCTTATTAAAGATTGATTAATCAGCCTTTTTGTGACAAAAATGTGTTAAAATGGTAAGTGATTTCTATTACATGGTGATATTTAAAATAAAACTGCTACATAAGAAATGAGAAAATTTTTGAAGAGATTGAGGTTTCAAACATGTCCAATAAAGAAATTATTCTCAATTTTATAGTAAGCAACAGAAAGACAGACAGACAGAGAGACAGAGAGAGACAGAGAGAGACAGAGAGAGAGAGAGAGAGAGAGAGAGAGCAATTCAATATACTGCCTAATGTAACCTGGCTAATAAGTACAAAAAGACATCAGTTCAAATTATCAAGTTTAGTCTCAGACCAACTAGCTTTGTAACACGTGATAAATAACTGCTATTTATCTAAATTTCCTCATCCGTAAAAAGTGGTATAATAATAGCATTTACTGTCCATACTTAGGAGGATGAAATACATCATATTTGTGAAGTACCTTGCGAAGTTTAAAGTGCTCTATTATTGAGTACTAGCTTTGATTATTTTCATTATCACCACCACCAACAGCAATAACACCATCATCATCACAGAATTGAAAAAGGTAAAGCAATTCGGTGGACAGAGAACTAGTCTATTTGGTATAGTTTAATGTCAAGATCTATATTCAAATTCCTCCTCCAATTCTTAAGAGCTTTGTGAGCTTAAACAAGTTATTTGGTCTCATTTTTTTTTAAATCTGTGGAATAAATATAGTTATTCTCAGATCCTTTCCAGCTCTTGATTTATGAGTTAGAATACCTGGTTTCAGGTATCAGCTCTACTTTCTGATCATGGGGATATATGACTTCATCTGTCTAGGACACTTTCCTTATCTATTTTGAAAATGTGCTGAATTATATTGGTAAATGTGTTCTTTCTGATTTAAATAACTAAGTCAATTAACTCATTAAAACTTCTTCATCAAGAACCTCAATATTCTTTGCCTATGCATCATACAAAAGTGAAGGATTTATTATTACAGGCTTTCACTCTTACAGTGCAAAGGTATGAAATCATCTTCCTAGATCTGCCCACCAGAAACAACTTCTGTACTTGCAATATCAAGATATTCTTCAGTAAGCATTATAGATAAGAAGGAAATGAAAACTTATTCAGATGTATATGAAGAGTGAGTATGGGAGGTGGAGCCAAGATCGCATATTAGAAGCACTCACCCAGCTGAACTCACCAAATATTCCTCTGAAAACAATTTGAAAATAAACCCTCTAATCAAATTTTGGAGTGGCAAAGCCAACAAAAGGTTGGGGTGAAGCATTTTACTGGCCTAAGAAAACTTAAGAGATCATGAGGAGAAATCTATGACACTCAAGGGGAAATCCTGTCATGAGCCCACACATGGGAGAGTGGTAAAAGTGCCTACAGCAATAGCAGCAGCAGTTTCTGGAGCTCTCAGCTCAGAGACAGTAAGGGGGTTAGATTGGTCAACAATAGATTACAGGGAATCCTTTGTTGGCACTGGGTATAGCTGGCATTGCTTGGCAATTCTATTATTCATATGCAATTCTAGGTCATGGTACCCAAGCAAAGAAGAGTGCTGGGGGTTAGTCACAAGGGAGTGAGGGTATTTTTCACCATTAAACGGTGCTTGTGGCAGCAAGAGAACAGAAGTCTTTCCTAGGTAAAGATCAGAGTGCAGATCAGGATAACAGAGGCCATACTTCTCCCAGGATCAAACCATGTTGGAAATATTGAAAACTTAGAGAGTCCCAGAACTATCTCAGAAAACAGGAACATGAAAAAACTTAGAACTCAGGACAATTTTTCCCCACTAGAGCCCAATTTTAACAGAAATTTAAAAGTTGAGAAATAGTCTGGGTAAATGAGCAAATAACAACAACAAGAATTTGACCACAAAAAGTTACTGTCATGGAAGGCAATATCAGGACATAAACTCAGAAGAAAATAAAAATGTGAAAAAAGTTATCCTCAAAAAACCTCAAAAAGAATATGTTAATTGGACTCAAACTCATGAAGAATTACTAGAACATTTTAAAGAGAGATGAATGATAGAAGAAAAATAAGAAAAGAATGATGTAAGAAAATTGTAAAAAGAGAACTAACAGCATAGTAAGAGGTACAAGAAAAATACTGAAGAAAATAACACTTTAAAAACAGAACTGACAAAATAATAAATGAGGTACAAAAATCCACTAAAGGAAATAACTCCTTATAGAGCAGAATTGGCTAAATTGGGGGGAAAAAGAGGTACTAAATTCTAATAAAGAAAATAATTTCTTAAAAATTGGAATTGGATAAGTGGAAGTTAATGATTCCATGAGACATTAAGAAACAATAAAAATAAAACTCAAAAGAATGAAAAAAAGGTAAAAATGAGAAATATCTCAATGGAAAAAATAACTGACCTAGAAAATAAATTGAGAAGAGATTATTTAAAAATTAGTAGAATTCCTGAATGTCATGCTCAAAGAAAAAACCTAGGCATCATATTCCAGGAAAATATTAAGGAACAGTTCTCTGATAATTTTGATCTAGAGAGGTAAAAAGAAAGTTGTGATCCACTCATCATCTCCTGAATGAAATCTCAATATGAAAATTCTCACAAGAATACAGTCAAATTCTAGTGCTCCTAGGTCAAAGATAAGTTACTGAAAGCATTCACAAAGAAAAAAAATAAATATTATGGGGCCTTGCTCAGGCTTACAGAAGATTTAGTGGCTTCCATGATAAAGGCTTCCATGATATTCCAGAAGATAAGGGAGCTAGGATTACAAGCATGAATAACCTACCAAGCAAAACTGAGTGTAAACTTTCATGGGAAAATTGATAACTACTGAAAGAACATTCCTGATGAAAAGACCAGAGATGAATAGAAATTTGACATTCAAACAGAAGACTCTGATGAAGTATCAAAAGATAAACATAAAAGAGTAAGCCTAAGGGACTCATAAAGTTCGTTTGTTTATATTCCTATATAGGAAGATGATACCTGCAACTCCTAAGGACTTTGTCATTATTAGTGGAGTTAAAATTTATATAGACAAAGGGCATAGATATAAGTGAATTATGTTGAAATGATCTCCAAAGAAAATGGAGACATGAGAAAGAAACCGAGGGGGAGAGGTAAAATGGGGTAAAATTTGTCACAAAGAAGCGTGATGGTAATTTAAATGGACAAATCTTTCCCATTCATTAATAGGCCCATGTGACCTGCCTCAGTTACATGGAAGCCTGAGTCAAATGAATCTGAATCACATGGAGGCTGTGGTAGGAGGAGTTTGCTGAATGGATGGGACAGGAAGAGGCAGAGCTAGAGCAGAACTGAGTCAGAATCTAATCAGAACATGGAAGGATGCAGGTAAGCAGGCTATTGGCTAGTGTGAGTGAAAGAACTTGTTTATGATTTTGTTTAATTGAGCTAGTTTTGGGAAGCCTGGCAGGGGGAAGGCTTGGGCATGGTGTTGTCCTCTGCATTGTTATTGGGTGTAGATGTCTTCGTTACTATGATGAATTTGGCTTTCTGTTGTCTGAATAAATGTTTTAGTTCTGTCTTCCAAGTGGAGAGTCTGATACATTTTATGATTCAGGATTGCACCAGGGTATTCATGGCTACTGTTGGCACTGTGAACATTTCATTGGTACTACAAGAAGAGAAACAGAAGTAAGACCTTTTACAATGGAAGGGAAAATAGGAAGTGGCAGCAAGGTCTGAATCTCACTTATCAGAATTGGTTCAAAGATGGAAGAACACACACACACACACACACACACACACACACACAAACTCACTTGTGTATAGAAGTGTAACTTACCCAATAGGGAAATAAGAGAAGAAGAGGACAAGAAAAGGTGGGATTATGAAAGGTAAGGCAGATCAAGAGAGGCAGTGGTTAGAAGCAAAACAGACATTTGAGGAGGAACAAAATAAAAAGAGAGAGAAAAAACAGGAGAAAATGAGATAAAAGAAATACACAGTAATCATAACTATGAACAGAAATAGGAAGAGCTAACCCATAAAATGGAAGTAGGTTACAGAATAGATTAGAAAACAGAATCCAATAATATGTTATTTACAAGAGACACACTTGAAATACAAATACACAGTTAAAATAAGGGTCTGGAGCAGAATCTATCACACTTCAGCTGAAGTTTAAAAAATGTCAGAGGTAGCATTCATGACCTAAAACCAAGTAAAAAAAAAATTCGACCTGTTAAAATGGCTGATCAAGGAAACTACATTATATTGAAAGATACCATAGCCAATGAAATAATATCCAAAATGTTTTACCATGTTTCTCTGATAATGGTCTCATTTCTCAAATATATACTGACTATAGAACTGAATCAAATTTATTAAAGTAAGCTCCATTGCCTAATAGATAAATGATCAAAGGATATAAACAGGCAATTTTCATCAAAACTATAGTTACATGAAAAATTGCTCTGAATCATTCTCCATTAGAGAAATGAAAACTAAAACAATTCTGAGGCACCACTTAATACCTGTAAGAAATGCCAAACTCTTGAAGTGATGAGGGAAAAATTATTGTTGTTGTTGTGGTTGTCCTTTGTTTTTGAAGAGGACCTTGGCATCAAAGAAATGGTGACATGACTTACACTTGACTTTGTTTTGAGTGAGGGAGGGCTGTGCAAGGTCCCCAGCCTCACTTTCTCCTCCATAGCCATCTGGAGCCAGCGACCAGATATTCATCAGGATGACTGGAGATGACCCAGGATGCAATGGGAGACCTTGTCCTTTTAGGCTAAGGCCTTTTCAGGTACTACCTTAAAATGAAATAATGGTCATTCAGTGAATACACCTCTTTAAAAGGTAGTGAGGGGAATGATCCCTTTAAAAGAAAAGAGAAAATAAATAGGTAAATCATTCTGGGTTGGGCAAGAGGCTCAGGGTTGTAGTTTGAAAGAAAAACTGTTACTACTGACATTCAGTCTAAGCCAGGAGGGTTCAAAATCAGCCATTGAGTGGAGGTTGGGTGGGGACCCTTCCTGTTTAATCCATGGGCTTCAGAGTGCATGGTGTCCAAAGCTTTAGGGGATATGGGGAGAGAAGGGAAGGGAAGGGAAAGGAAAGGAAAAGAAAGGAAGGGAAAAGAAAGGAAGGAAAGGGAAAAAAGAAATAGGTACACCAATAAGTTACTGGTGTAGTAGTGAACTAACTCAATCATTGTAGAGAAGTATTTGGAAATCTGCCCATAGGATTATAAAACTACTTACCCTTTCACTGAGCAATAACACTACTAGGTATGTAAAAGGAACTACATGCACAAAAACTGTTTAGAGCAGCTTCTTTTCTGGTGGTAAACTATTAGAAACAAAGAGACGCTCATCAGTTGGGGAATGGTTGAACAAGTTGTTGCATATGATTGTGATGTACTACTATTTTTATATAAGAAATGATGGGGTGGTGTGTTCAAAAATTATGCAAAACCTATATGAATGAATGCAATGTGAAGTGAAAAGAAGTGGGAGATCATTGTACATTGTAACAACAATATTGTAAAGATGATCAAGTGTGAAAGATTTGACTAATTTTATCCAAACAATGATCCAACACAATTCCAAGGACTCATCATGAAAATCTTCTATTCTCCTCTAGAGAGAGAACTGATAAACTCTAAGTACAAACTGAAGCATAAATTTCTAATGCTCTTTTTTTCTCTTTTTCTTTGTGATATGGCTAATCTGAAAATATGTTTTGTATGATTCCACATGTATAATTTATATCATATGGCTTCTCTTTTCAGTCATTGTGAAAGGGAATGGGAGAGAGGGAGAGCATTTGAAGCTCAAGATTAAAAAAAAAAGAATGTTAAAATACTTAAATAAATTGGAATGTCAAAATAAAGAAGAAAGTGAGCACGCCCTGTTTGAGTATTATCATTTTGAACTTTTCTTGGCTTCAGATAACATTCTGCTTATTTGGTGCTAATAAATAATTATGGTTTATTATTTCCTTTGCTTCTGAGTTGGATGGTTCCTATAGTTAAACTTATATATGTGTGAAAGTAGTATCTTATACTTTTGATTCATGGCAACAATGGGGTGAAGAGTCAGGGAATGAGTAAGTGTTCTCATGAGATAACTGGTCTAAGGTAATCCTTCAAGACTAACTATATAATCAGCCCATAACCACCTCCACAAAGACAGATTAAGGAGTTTATTCAAGGAACCTTTCTCTCCCAGCAATCAAAATTAAATACCTTGGTGAGAATTCCAATATTTAGATGCAAGAAAGAAGGTTTTGTTTTTTTTTTAAGAATAATCCTAAATAGTTGTCAGGTTAATGAAATGCTTGTGGTTTTTTTTTGTTGTTTTTGTCTTTGCTTTCTACCAGCAAATTTACTTGACCTGGATAACTTTTTTTTTTCATAAATCAGTTCATCTACATCATCTTTCCTAAGCTCCTCTAAATTTCAAGACAGTAGACAAAATTGCTCTTAATGAACTTTTTAATACTTATTGTAGTTAGCATATTTCTTTTCTTTTTTTTTTCTAAAAACTTTTTTTTATTATAAGGGAATACAAGCAGAAGAGACCTAGCAAGGTTATGATATAGTAGAGTTTTGTATACATATCTTGTATGGATATGTTAGTGGACAGTGGGATTTCCTTGCCTAATCAATATATACTTCCTGTTCCAATTTTATTAGACTTATGGAATCATTTTACCATTTAAATGATTATATAGGCTTGTGGTTGCTATGTTGTTATTTTTAATGACACATTGTTGATCATATTTAGAGATAACTATACTGAGCTGTGGGTGAAGAATATAACTTCTACTTATAAAACAACTTGACTACAGTTTCTAGGAAGACTACGTTGAAAAGTGGTGACTCACTAGAAAGAATTTTGATTTTTTAGTCAATTATCTGTATTATAACAAAAGATCCCTACTCTGAACTTCTTTTGAATTGACACAAAATTAGGTGGGGTTAAAGAAACAAAATTAAAAATGTTTTCCAACATTATTAATAAGGGTAAATAAAAGAGAGAGCATCAAATGAGGCAATACAAAACAGTGGAAAGCATAACAGATTTTGATTTAGAAAACCTGGGTTCAAATAGGGCTCTATCACTTATTATGTGAACTTAGAGAAGTATAGGCCTCAATTATCTATCTTTAATAATGATATTAGTATAGAAGTATTCCTTCTATACTATGTATACTATATACACTTCCACCTATTCACTTATGTTTATGTGAAAACTCATTGGATTGAAAGGAGTCACAACACCTGGGTGCAAATCTTTTTTAGCTATTTATTCATATTTAACTTCTGCAAGTAATATTTCTCTCTTAACTAATTTCTTTCTTTATCTATAAAATGACAATAATACCTACCTCATAGGATTGTTGTGATAGATGAAAGATTTTTTTTTTATTAAACTGTAAAGGACAAAATTTTCCCGAACTATTTTGTGAACACGGCAAGAAAAGATTAAGTTCAATATGAAACCTACATACTTTCACAGATACATTGTGAGACCTTAGGGGTTATGCATAAAAATCATAGAAACAACATGTAGGCACAATTTGTATAAGATAGGAGAATAAGTAAGAGTCTTGGAGTCAAGGATGTTGAAGCCATCAGATGCTAGTTGTTTGACCTTGGAAAAGTCACAACCTCAAAGCCTTAATTTCTTCATCTGTCAGACAAGGATATTAATAGTAATTATCTCTCAGTATTGCTGTGGGTATTAAATCAGGAAAAATCAGTAAAGAACTTTGCAAAACATAAAACACTATATAATGTTTACTATTATTATATGAATTAAGCACCAATTGTTTATGATGATAGACCAGTTTTAGACTCCACTTTACTTAATGAATGTATTATGAAAACCAGGAAGTTGGAAGGAAGCCTAAGGAATCTAAATGAAAAGTCTCTTTAGAAGAGTTGACTTACTTATTCTGAAGCATACAAAACTGAATCAACACTCAACTGCTTTCTAGTTCCAAAGTAGTTATATTATTATAGCCCAGATATAAACAATTGCCTTAAGTATCACATGGATATGTTCATTCTAGGAGCACTGACTCCAAGGTGGGTAAAATTCTCCCTGTTGCTTTGTCCCCAGTTTGGAACAAAACTCCAGGGAAATTTCTAAAACAAAAATTAGGTATGATTTATGTCTAAAGTTCCTCCAAAAGTTACCAAGAAGTTTCTATCCTGAAACTTTACAAAATATATAAATTGAGTGCAGAACACCCTACTTTTATTTTACTCTGAAGAAAATGCTTAATATTTGTATATATTTCGTAAGATTCAAACGTTTCCATTTACAAATAAAGAAAAAAATAACATCACAAATATCACATTAAACATACCATATTCACTAGGGAAATAAAGAAAATTCTGTGGAACTGATGGACAGTTAATATTCATCTTAGACATGCACTGTCCAAGAAATTTACAGAATATAGGGCTCCTAATCAGCTTGAGAAAGGCATTTTTAAGTCTTTCAATTTTAGGATGAGCCTGGTGATGGTGCTGTTCTCCTCCTTGAAACAATTCGGTAGTATAATCATTCACCTAACTCAGGAGATCATGACTCTTAAAATCAGGATTATCAATGTAGAGTTAACGTCAAAGCTAAAAGTGGAAAATACTCAGGTTGCTTGCTCTCTGATTTGTGCTCAGAAAGGACAAAAGACAAGTGGGTAGCTAAGAACATGACACTGTCCTTTGCTTCTTTTCCACTTCCCACTATTGTCACTTAGAGGAAGCAGAGAAAAATCTCCTCACCATTAGAGTAGGCTGTTAGTTGATCTGGGATATGGGAAAGGTAGAACTTCAAAAGAAGGAAATAGGAGACATGATGCAATTAGTTCAAACCAAAGAGGAAATTCCCCCACATAGATTGACTAAGATTTATATTTGTGGCCACTAAGCATCACTTAAGCGGGGAAAATGAGCACCAAGAGGAAGACATACTCACCACATAACTTTCCACAACTTTTTGAAACTTATATCCTTCCTAAATCATAAAGCAACCACTTATTTGCATATGCATTCTCCAAGTACTTCTTATATTAGACCTGATCCTTACCAAAAGTAGTCCCTTCCCAAGTTAAAGGAAGCAAAAGCATAAGAATCCCAAAAAAGAGTTCTCCACTTTTTAGATCAGTGAAGAGTTGACTCTTCCCAACAAGTATTCATCTCATTGACTCTTTGTTGTCAATCATTAAATAATTACTGAGGACCAATCAGGAGTTCCCTGTATCATTCCAGAAATGCACAGATCTTCCAGGAAGGAATCAGTGAATATTATTCACCTTCATGGGATGTACCCCAGTAGAGCAAATCAGGTGTTCTCTGATTACTTTTGATACAATTAAATGAATGCACTGTTCTTTTCCCTCAATATTAACTCAAGAAGAAATGAGTTTATATTGTAACAAGATGGATTTAGATTATGTTAAAAAGAATAAGTTTGCAGTTCCGTCTTAAGAATGATGCTTTCTTTTAATTGTCTTATTCCTTAAACATGGATCCCCTAAAAATCTGTTTCTTGACCTCTTTTTCTCTACAGATCATCCCCTGGAGATGACTTCTTAAATTCCTATAAGTTTAATGACCAGTTCTGTAGATCAATTCTTAATTCCACCCTCCACATTTCTTCAGAATCCCAACCTTGTTTTTCCAAATGCCTGCTATTTGTTCTTGATATCCATTCTGTTGGCACTTCAAACTCATTAGATCCAAAAATATATTCATCATCTACTACAAGCTTCTTCCCTGTCAATTTCTCTACTTGTTTCGATGCCATCACCATTCTCCACAAGCTCATAACTTTGAAGTCACCTTTGACTCTTTCCTCTCCCTCACCCCTGATATTCAATTAGTTGCCAAGCCCTATTGATTCCACCTTCTCAGTACTCTCACATTTATTCTCTCCTCTCAAATTTCACTGCAATCATTGTTTTTTAGGTTCTCATTTCTTTCCCCGTAATGGACTGGACTCATTATTGTTTGTTTCTGACTTATCCTTTTTCAAGCCAATCTTCCTGTTTTTCAATTCTTTTCTTTCTTTTTGAATACTGTTTTTGTTACAAACTTAACTAATATCAAATAAAATGAGCATTTATTTAATTTCCCCTCTCATAGGGCTATGAACTAGTAGATTGGCAGCTCCCACCTAAGTCAAGGATCATAAGATTTGAAGCTGATATTTTCCTTAGAGCTCATGAAGAATAAAGCTCTCATTTTACAAAGAGGAAACTGAGATCAAGAGTTGTCCTAATTTGGCCAAAGTCCCACAGGCAGAGATGGATTTCAAACTCAGGTGTTTGGATTCCAAATGTATTTCTCTTTCCAGGCCCTGCATGTCCTACCTCAAAGAATTTTTGTCAGGGACAAATCAGATAATATTAATAAGGTGCTAAGCGCTGTGCTGGATATATTTAGGCATTTACTAAATGCTTGCTCCTTTCCTTTTGCCACTGTCCTAATAAGTCACATTTATTTTGATTTGGACAGTGTTAGACTTGGAGTTAGAAAGCTATAGATTTGAATTCTGCCTCAGATAATAGCTGTGTGATCCTCAGCAAGTCAGTTTCCTCATCTTTGAAATAAAGGAGTTTGACTTGATCAACTCTAATACCAATTCCTCCTCTAAACCGATGATCCTATGAATTTAGTATTATCAAGAGAGCACAGAAGAAAATGTCAAACTTAAATGTGTGTGTTTGCCTTAATTGTCAAAGAAGATCATGACATCAGAGAAATAACGACATGACTCACGCTTGACTGTGTTTTTGAGTGAGGGAGGGCTGTGCAGGCCACTAGCCTCAATTCTCCTCCTAGATGCGGCAATTGGGGTTAAGGTACTTGCCCAAGGTCACACAGCTAGTGAGTGTCAAGTGTCTGAGGTGAGATTTGAGCTCAGGTGCTCCTGACTCCTGCACTGGCGCTCGATCCACTGCCCCACCGAGCTGCTCTAAATTATTAGCTTAATAATTAAATTCGCTGCCCAAATTTAAATAGTTGTTTTAGAGTAACCAGGGAAAGATCATTATGCCTGTTGTTTGAATGAAGATATCAGCAAGCAGGAATTACTTGTCATAATATTGAATATAATACCCAGGTCATGCTCTCTGTTCAGTTCATTCTGTACCACAACTTGTAAATCTTCCAATGTTACTATGAAACCATCTCTATGATTTCTTTTCTTTAAATAAATTTATTTAACTTTTCACATTCATTTTCACAAGATTTTGGGTTCCAAAATTTTCTCCCCATTTGT
>JAQQSK010011766.1:0-10000 GCA_028658325.1 Potorous gilbertii
GCTCAGTTCCCTTAGGGGGTTTATGCAGAGACCTTCTGTAATGGAGCTGCTGCAGAGCTCCTGCCTGCTCTGGGAGCCTCTGGCCACCTGCTGGCTCTGCCATTGCCTCTTCTGCTGCCTCCCGAGGGGGCCTGAGTCCCGGAGACACCCCGCTCCCCTCTCAGCCCATCTCTCTCACTGACCTGTGAGTCTGTGGGTGGAGGGACCTTCGTGGCCACTGGAGATTCCATCCCTGAAGCCTGCTCGGATCTGCTCGCTCCTGTCAGTGCTGCGCGGCCAGGGCAGGGCAGGGCTCTGCTCCCATTGAGTGTGCGATGGATCTTTGGGATCGGTTTTTCAGGGCTCTCTGGAACGGAAATCTCCTTCACTGTGTTGCTGTGCGACTACTACTGTTCCAGAATTTGTTGGGAATTCTTTTTGGAGGAAATCCAGGGTCTGTGGGTTCGGAGCTAGCATATGTGAGTCTTTCTACTCCGCCATTTTTGCTCCACCCCTCTAGGCTCATTTTTTATCACAACTTTCAGAAAGTCCAATAATTTTGAATTATTGGATCTATTTTTCAGGTCAGGTGTTTTTTTTAGTGAGATATTTTATATTGTCTTGTATTTTTTCATTCTTTTGGTTTTATTTTATTGGTTTTTGATGTCTTATAAAGTCATTAGCATTCTGTTGCTCGATTCTAATTTTTAAGGAATTATTTTCTTTGGTGAATTTTTGTACATCCTTTTCCATCGGACCAACTCTACTTTTTAAGGAGATTTTTTTTCTTCAGTAATTGTTTTCCATTTTCCTCTTTTTCTATTTGACTAATTCTTATTTTCAATGCATTCTTCTCTTCATTCGTTTCTTGTGTCTCTCTTTTACCACTTGGCCTATTCTGTTTCCAAGTTGTTATTTTCTTCAATATTTTTTGTGCCTCCTTTATCAAACTCTTGACTCCTTTCTCATGATTTTCCAGCATCATTCCCTTTTCTCTTCCTGATTATTTCTCTACCTCTCTTACTTTATTTTCAAAATCCTTTTTGAGCTCTTCCATGGCCTGAGACCAATTCATATTTTTTTCTTGGACACTGTGTGAGTGATCCTGCTCACCCTGGGACTGTCACTCAGGACTTGTGACCTGGATCCGAGCATGAACAAAGTGAGACAGTCCTGACTCCCAGTTCCAGCAAAGAGACTTCTGTAATCTCCTCCTCACCAGTAGTTCAAATCCTTTTTTGTCTGCCAGCTGAGAGCTCTAAAAGCAACCAGAGCCACTGCTGACTTCTTTGCTCCCAAGGCCTGTTCCTGGTATGCTGGGGCCTGATCTGTACTTATGTACCCTACACTGGACTATACTCCAGTCTGATCCTAGTGTGACAGACTCTTCCTGCCCATCTTGTAAATTGTCTTGATCTAGAAAATTGTTTCTTCCTACCATTTTGTGCATTCTGCCACTCCAGAATTTTTTTAGAGCATTATTTAAAGGTGTTTGGGGGAGTTTTGTGGAGAGCTCAGGAAAATCTCTGCCTTTTCTCCACCCTCTTGGTTCCCTCCTCCCTACCCTAGTCTTTTTTAAAAAAGACAGATATATGAGCTATTTCTTCCTGTCCTTCTTAGCTATTTTCCTTCTAGTCCTAGAAGTGGTACACAATGAGAGATGGGTTCTTAGTCACCCTGGAAACTCATCCCATGAGTTTTTTATGCTTAGTTATTTCTCCACAAATACTCAGAGCTGATTGACCTAGATTCAGGACTGAGACAAAAAAAAAAAGGATGTTCCTGTTTGTACTCCTTATTTCTATCATGGTTCCTCTCTTGTTTCCTTCATGTCCCCATACCCTACCTGGAGCCATGAAAAATAAATTTCTGTTTCCCAAGAGGGGAAAATCCCAAGGGTAAATTATTTTGCTTCCGTAACATGAACTACTATGGCAACATTATCTCAGGATTAGGTCTGTTATACTTTATCTCATGCCAGCTTTCTCTGGGATGCTGAATGGGCAAGTCTATTATCTTTGCTACCAAAAGGCCCCCAGCTCCTGTTCCCTCCCCCTTTAACCATGTAACATTATATTAGATATTTCAAAGCACTGCTCAGTTATTCAGTCATTTCTCAGTCATATCTGACTCTTCACGATGCATTTGGTATTCTCTTGGCAAAGTTACTGGAGTGGTTTGCCATTTCCTTCTCCACCTCATTTTACAAAAGAAGTAACAGAGGAAAACAGGGCTAAATGACTTGTCAAGGATTGCATAGCTAGTAAATGTCTGAGGATTGATTTAAACTCTGAATCTTCCTGACTCCAAGCCCAGCCCTCTCTCCACTATGCCACCTAGCTGTCCGTTTCAAAGTGATATTTACTTCAAAAATTAGTAAGGACAAACATACAAATATTTCCTCTAATGTCTCAGGAAATCTCTCTTTTATACAAACTTGGTGGGGGGCAGGGAACAATGTGTATGTGGAAAAGGAGATTAGTCTAGCATCCTAGTTCTTTTCTTACATAGCACTGATCCCACCAAGTTCAGGTCCAAAGCTGGAAGCTCTGGCTACAACATTCAACCTGGATTCCTGGACTCCCATGTCCTCATGACTAGCACTCTGAAGTCAGACTGCAGGCTTCACTTTTGTACTAGAATAGAAAATAATTTTAAAAATTACAAAGACTCAAGCCTGTTTCTCAGGGTCACATGGCCTAAGGGAGTGTCAGACCCTCCACCTTTTAGTGCACAGTATAAGTGAAGGAATCCTTCATCTTCTTTTGCAAATATAACAAAACCTCTTATCATTACTGAGTCAGGCTATTTTAAAGAAGCCAAGAGTTCCAGCTATGCAGTAATGAGAAAAGATTCCTCCCAACTATGTGCCAGCCTGACAATCAACCAAAAACATTTAGTAAGCATCTACTATGTGACAGGCATTTTTCTATGAAATGGGGATAAAAAAGAGTCAAAAGACAGTCCTAGCCCTCAAAGAGCTCAAAATATAACAGAGGGAGACAACAAAGATGAACAAATAAGCTATGTACAGAATAAATAGGAAATAATGTAAAGATGGATGACACTAAAATTAAGAGGGGTTTGGAAAGGGTCCCTGTAGAAGATGGGATTTTAATTTGAACTTAAAGGAGGTCAATCAAGGAAGTCATTAGTTAGACAAGAAGAGGGAGATACTGTAGGCACAGGGGACAGCTGGAGAAAATTCCCTAAGCCAAGAGGTGGAATGTCTTCTTCCAAGGAACAGCAAGGAGGCTAGAGTCACTGAACTTAAAACTACATGAAAAGAGTGTAAGATATAAGAAGACTGGAAAGGTATGAGATGGTTATATTATGAAGGGTTTTGAACCCCAAGCAGAGAATTTGAATACCTTTGTGGAGGCAATAATGAGTCATTGAAGTTTTTTGAGTTGAAGGGTAACACAGTCAGACCTACACTTTAGTGGCTAAATAGAGGAAGATTGGAATGCAGAGAGACTTGAGGCAGACAGACTCACTAGGAGGCTATCGCAATAGTCTAGGCCTGAGGTAAGAAAGGTCCACACTAGGGTGGTAACAGAGTCAGAGGAGAGGAGAGTGCATACTTGGGAGATGTTGCAAAGGTGAAATTGCCAGATTTTGGCAACATTTTAAATATAGGGGGTAAGAAATAGAGAGGAATCCAGGATGACTATGAGTCTGATTATGTGGTGTTGCCCTCTACAGTAATAGGGAATGGGGTGGGGATTACAGAAATACAGTATATCGATGTATCCTCTAGTCTTCCAGACTCAAAAGTCAACTGCCTAGCATCTTCCACATAGATGACACAATCTTAGACCTTAAAATAACTGATGGTCTCTGTATATGCACCTGACCCCATTACACTTTTGCTAACAATTGGGTTCCCCTAGGCCCTTTCCTGTCATTCTAGTTGCCTGTTATTTACACAGAAAACACAATTACAGAATCTTACAGCTTTAAAAAGCCTCAGAGGTCATCTAAGCCACCTTAAATCTGACTGAAATTTCTCTCTACCTTGTTCCTGACAAAAGGTCAGTCAACCTTTTCTTGAAGATTCCAAATGAGAGAGAACACATTACTTTCCAAGTCACATCACTCCCATTTGTGAAGGAGGACACACTACTTCCCACTTAGGGATTGCACTCATTGGCAACAAGTTTTCTTAACCCAGATCTGCCTTACTCACCCATGCTTCATTGTTCCTGGTTCTACCCTCTTGGTCAAACAGAACTTGTTTAATTCCCATTACTCATGACAGCATTTCAGATGAAGAGTGAAATCACATGCCCATTAAGTCTTGTCATCTAGTAAATATTGCTCCTTCCTTCCTTGAATGACCTGGACATGTCTCACCCTCCCAATCCTCCTCTACTGGACATTCTCTAGCTTTCCTAAAATGTAGTGCCTCAAACAGAACATGGTACTTCAAAAGAAGCCTGACTAACTTAGAATTGAATGAAAATAGTAAGTTCCTCATTCTGAACAGCTAGATCAAGATCTCCTATTTGGTTACCATGTCTTGCTGTTGACTCATATTGAACTCTCAGACCATATCTATGCTAATGACTCCCTAATCTCTCTGCTAACCTGCTGTCTCACATTTCCAACTGCCTTTTAGCTATGTTGAATTGAATGTCTGGTAGACGTCTTAAATTCAGCATGTCCAAAGCAGAACTGATCATCTTTCCCCTTAAAACTTTCACCATTCAAAACTTCCTCCTTATTGTCAGAATAGTACCATCCTCTCAGTCCTTCAGATTCACAATCTAGGTGTAATCTTCAAGTAGGTATCATCCTTCTCTTAGCCCTGGGCATTCTCTCTGCCTATCTCCTTTCCCTGGAGTGCTCCCCATCCTCCACTATGACTACTGACCTCCCTGACTTCCTTTAAGTCCTACCTACAATCCCACCTTCTACAGGAAGCCTTCCCTAACCCTCTTAATTCCAGTGCCTTCTTCCCTGTTAATTATGTCCTATTTACCTACAACTTGAAGATTCTACCCTCTTCTTTGAAAAGGGCCAGGAGATGAGTATATTAAACAAGTCCTACAGTGCTTCTCATTCTCCAAGATCTTTCAACAATCAGCAAGTACATGGACCAGTCTTTCAGTTTTCTAGGGCATAGTTAGTTTATCTAGGCCTCATAACTTGAACTCAGCCTAAACATTTCCTCACTGCCTTTGGGTTTCCACCACTGCTAATTCTTTTTTTTGTATCCTTCCTAATCAAATGATCACTCTCTTTTGAAGGGAAAATATAAACTTAATAATAAATAGCTTAGCCTTCTTACCCTCTACCATCATACTTATCCCATCCACTAGAAGCCTCTTTCCTATCTCCTTTGATACTTTTCTTGTCCTCAAAGTGGCTTTGATTGAAACTATGTTGCCCATAGCATTCATTGACATCCTCAGTTTATTCTAGGATTTTGCAAGTATTCATCTTCAGATGCTTGACTTTGTTGCCATATTCTAAAACATTATTTAAAAATCTGAGTTCATCAATGAGTTCTGAACTCATATCCTTTCTCTGAATCCTTTGGAAATCATATCTGCTGAAATCTAAAGTATCTGTCAAACTATTCTATGATTACCAGTATTAAATACTAAATAGTAATTGTTTCTCTTTTACTCAGGAACCCTGTTTGAATTTTTTTTTTTTTTATTAAAGGGACCATCCCTTGAGCAACTACTTGAAGACTATTCATTGAATGGATGGATGTATCTCACTCAAAGTGAGAATACTATAATATGTTAGCCTGAAAAGGCCAGGGTCTCACATTGCATCCTGGGCCATCTCCAGTCATCCTGATGAATTTCAGGCCACTGGACCCAGATGGCTCAGGAGAAGAAAGTGAAGTTGGTGACCTTGCACAGCCCTCCATCACTCAACCCAAAGTCAATTGCAAATCATGTCATCATCTTGATGTCATGTTTCTCTTCAAGAACAAAGGACAAACACAACAAAAATTATGATGACCTTTCTTCATGAATGCTAAAATGAGTGATTATTTTCTCTCAGGGTTCCTATTATTTCTAATTCAGCAACTGGTTTCTCCTTGTTGGTCAGAATTCATTCAAGGAAAGCAATCCCTCTTATTATTTTCTCTGCTTTTTAAAAATTAACATTATTATTGAACAAAGTCAAGAATGTGTCAGCTGTTACATTTTTCCAGAGATGGTAACAGCAACTATCTGGATAGTTGAGATCTCCCATTCCAATATCAGGTTTATATATTAGGTTTGTGGCATATTTCCCAAATTTCTCATGAAATTCTTCCTTCTATTCAAGTGATTATATTGTAAATATGTTTTTAATGGAATTGATGTATTTTTACATAATGGGAAGATCTTTCCCATCCATTAATAGGCCAATATGACCTACTTGGGACAAAAGGAAGCCCGAGTCACTTGAGTCTCAGCTGGAACAGAAAGGAGTGGAGCAGCAGTGGTGGAGCAGGAAGGTGGAAAAGGAACAGGCAGAGCTAGAGCAGAGCTGAGAAGAAATTGGTCAGAGCAGTCAGAACTGAAGGAGAGAGAAAGCAGGCAGCTGGCTGGCATGAATAGGAAAGCTTGTTTGTGATTTAAGGGAACTGGTTTTTGGGAAGATCTTAGCAGAGGGAAGGCTTGGGGATTATATTGCCCTCTGCATTGTTATTCTGTATAGATTTCTTTGATAGTATGATGAATTTGGCTTCTGGTGTCTGAATAAATGTTTTGGTTCTGTCTTCTATGTGGAAAGACTGTTGTATTTCCTGATTCAGAAGTGCTGGCATATTCTTGGCTGACACAGGTGCTAACAATATTCCATCGGTGATATAGTGGTCTGTAGTATATCCTTGGGATAAGATCACTTCTTTTTTTGTTTATTTCCCCATTGGTCCTTATTCTTACCCAAGTATTCTCCACAACATTTCTCCCCTCAGGTTCCTGGATTTCATATATCTATAGATAGATAGATATCTACAGATAGATATAAATAGATAGGAAGCAGCTAAGTGCTGCAGTGAATAGAGCGCTTTCTTGGAGTCAGGAAAATTTATCTTTCTCAATTCAAATCTGGCCTCAAACACTAACTCACTATGTGACCCTGGACAAGTCACTTAATCCTGTTTGCCTCAGATTCCTCATCTCTAAAGTGAGCTGGAGAAGGAAAATGGCAAAGCACTCCAGAATCTTTGCCAGTATCAAATGGTGTCACAAGAAGTCAGACATAACTGAAATGACTGAACAACAACAAAATAGATATAGGTGTATACATATAAGACCTGTGATCTCACATGTCTATATACAAATGATCAATGTACACATAATAATCTGGATGAGTTAGGGATTTTAATACAAAGAGGTAAATGAGGCCCCATAACTACTATTTTATATGATCAATATGTATATAGAATTAATATATGTATTATATAATATATTCAAATATATGATAATTTCATATATACACATACATATACTTACATAGATATTAACACACACATATAAATGTGTGCATGTATAAATTTGTGATCACACATATACATGTATGTATAGTGTGTGTACATATATTGAGAAGAGGTCAAGATGAGATTATGCAGTAAGATATGCCCACTGTGTCTAACAAAAAAAGATATTAAAGAATCAAAGGAGAATTTTCACCTGTTCCAGGAGGTTAAAAGGTACACATATGTAATGAAGAGGCTTTAAAAGAGAAGAATAAAGAAGAAATGAAAGAAACTGACTACATATATATGTGTGCGTGTGTGTGTGTATACATATGTCAAGCCTGCAGAATCTATATCAAACAGGAAGAAGAAGATCAAAAGATAGGTTTCAAGGGAGGAAATATGTAAGAAGAGAGCTAGCAATAAAACCTGTGCTCTCATATATCTATATACAAATTGGCAAAGTATGCAGAATAAGCTGGGTGAATTAGAGATCCTGATGCAAGGAGTCAAATTTGCCCTCAAAACTATCACTGAGACTTGGGGGACTGCACTTTTGACATGACTTTGACTCTTGAAAGAGATACTTTGTTAAAAAGGAACAGGATTGCTGAGGGGAAAAGGAGTGGATTGGCATTGTATATTGTCAATATGTAAATAAAAGTATATATGTATACATATTTCATACATAAATATGCACATGCACGTATATGTATATACAAATGTATGTACACATATACATGTCTAGATACACACATATATGTAGATTTCACATAGACACATACATATTTATACATAGGATACATGTATTATATCTATATGTGTATATATAACACACATGTGAGTTTGTTCATAACATACAATGCTAATCCACTCCTTGTTAGGGATTTTGCTGTAATTGTTGTGGCTAACAAGGTGTCTCTTTCCAATGTCAAATTTAAATCATGAATCCCATGCTACCAAGCCTCAGTGATAGTATTGAGGTCTTGTCTTAAAATCTCTGATTTATCCAGATTATTCTGTCTCTTTTTCTCATTTGTATGTAGATGCCTGAGATCACAGGTTTTATTGATGGCTCTCTTCTTAAATACTATCTTTCATGCACCTTCTTTTTTGCTCTTCTTCCTCCTGTTTGTTATACGGACTACTGTCTTTGGTATCAGGCTTATCATATCTATGTAGACAGTTTCTTCTTTCCTCCTCTCTTTTCAGTTTAAAGCCTTCTTGATTAGATTCTTTCCCTTTATAATCTCCTCACATAGATCAAAATTTCCCTCTGCACTTTATGTAACTTCTCTTTTTTGGTTACTCTTTGAAGTACTTTCTTACATTTTATTCAAGGAACACTTTAGTTTTCCTAATACCCTGAGGAGAAGTATATTCCCCCAACATTTATTCTCTTCTCTGGTATGGAGAGCAACTTCCCACGCCCCCCATTTTGAACACATTCAGCTGTTATCTGTTACTGGCAAAAATGTGAACACAGCAAACTCATATCACATCCCAAAATTCTCTATATCCTCCATACTTTCTGGAAGCAAGTTCACAGATAGGAGTAATGGCAGGAATTTTCCAGCTGAAAAGGTTCTAAGGTAAGTGGGAGGGTGGATAATTGCAATTTACTTCCGGATTCTGCCTGAACCCAGACTTTGCCTCTTGCTCACCCACTGGTCATTGCTTTCCTGTCAGATGCTACTTTACACATCTGGGGTTACATATCCCTGGTTACTTACCTTGTTTCTGGGACTATGCTCCCCTCTTAACTGCAGAGTACCTTCCCAGGCACTAAACCTCAGCGAGATCCTGAGGGAGACACACAAAGGTGGGAGAGAGGGAACCTAACATATGCCTACTGTGCCTACTATATAATCTAGTACTGATCCTTTTTTAGTCTCCATTGAACCTTCTTCATAGAAAGGCAGAAATCTGAACCTTCAGTAGTTACCTCTGAAAAACCTTGTTCTTACAGCTAGCAAGCAGTGAAACCTGCTATCTGACAGGAGATGAACGAGGAGGCAAGGAAGAATCCAATGAGAGTTGGGAAATGCTAGTTGTCTGGCGTGGGAGAAGGAGCAGTCAACACTTTCATGCAAATGTGGGACAAATGCAGTAGCCTGTTATTATCATTGGAAGAAAGAGCAGTCAGGGAACAGATGGACAGGAAGGACCAAGATAGATGCTCCTGAAAGATCAGGGTCAGTGATGATTCCTTCTCTTCAGATGGCACCAGTTGTAGGAAGTGAGCAGTCACTTGATAATGTACCATTACTGCCTGACATACAGATCTCCCCACTAAAGTGAAAGGCACAGCTCAAGTCTTAACCATCATAGAATTCTAGAAAGTTAGTGCTGATAGGGACCTAATACCACAAAATGTTATAGATTTTAGAAAGTATAATCCAGTCATGACACCACTCTGATTCAAAAACATTCTGACTCCTTGATACCTGCTATGTTCAATCTCTTTTTCTGGACATCCCAGTACCTAACTTTTCAAATGGCATTTTATATTTCTCTTTTGTTCCCTGCTCTGATAGCTATTTCTTTTTTCTATGAATTATATATCCAAGATTAAATAGATTGCTCTTG
>JAQQSK010011767.1:0-12144 GCA_028658325.1 Potorous gilbertii
AGAGCTGGATTGGATGGAGGGAAATACAGTTAATCTTTCATAACATGACTGTTATGGAGGTGTTTTGTATGACTACACATGTATAACCTGTATAGAATTACCTGCCTTCTCCATGGGGATGGGTGGGCAGGGTGGAAGGGAGAGAAGTTGGAACTCAAAGTTTTAAAAACAAATGTTAAAAATTGTTTTTACATGCAACTGGGAAGTAAGACATAAAGGAAATGGGGTTTAGAAATCTATCTTGCCCTAAGAGAGAATGGAAGGGATAGGAATAAGAGATGGGAGGAATGTGAAAGAGGGGAGGTCAAATTGGGGGAGGGCTAATCAGAATGCAAGCTGTCTTGCGATGGGTGGAGGGGAGAGATGAGGAGAAAATTTGGAACTCAAAATCTGGTGGAAGTGAATGTTGAAAATTAAGAATAAATCAATTAATAAAATAAAAAGAGACAGTGAGGGGGCAACAGTGTCATGAAAGCTGGAGAAGAGAGACTATCAAATAGAAGATGGGAATTGACAGTGTCTAAGGCTGCAGAGAGTTTAACAAGGAACAAAACTGTGAAAAATCCATTAGATTTGGCAATTAAGGGATAATTGGTAACTTTGGAGAGAACATTTTCAGTTCAATGATGACATTTGGGAGACACTGCAGGGATTTTAGAAGAGAGTGAAGAGACAGGAAGTGTAGGTACCAATTGTTGATGTCTTCCACAAGGGTTTTAGCCACGAAAAGGAGAGATATAAATAGTCAGCAGGAATGGATGAATCATGTGAGAGCTATTTAATGATGAAGAGATCTGGGTATCCTTGTAGGCAGCCAGAAAGCAGCTATTAGACAGGGAGAGACTAGCAGAGAGTGGAGATGATATAGGGATATAGGAGATGATATAGTCTGCTGGAGAAAATAGAATGGAATAGGTCAGGTAAACCTGTGGAAGTTTGCTTGGTAAAGATATGGTTATCTCTTCATGTGCAACAGGTGTCAGGGAGGAGCTAAGAAGAAGAAGATATCTGAGGATTGTGAGATGGGGAGGGGAGAGGGAACTCTCTGCAAATGGCCTCACATTTTTTCAGTGGAGTATGAGGCTAGGTTTCCATCTGAGAGGGTGGAAGGAGAGGAAGCTATGACAGCTTAAGAAAGAAAAAAGTTTGAAATGCTACTGCAATGAGTGGGATAGTAAATCAATTAGGATTGCCTTTCTATGGTGAGAGCCCAGTTGTGATAATGCCACATAAATGTGTAATTGACCCAATCATCGTGGTTTTCCTCTTGCTCCAAGAATAGAAGTAGAGGCAATAGATGGCAGGACTAATCTAAGGCTGAGGCTTGACAAGGTGTGGTCAGCCATAAGAAAATGTAGCCAAGCATCCAAGAGTAGAATTTAGCTGAGGTTTCTATGGTTTGTGACTCCAAATAAGCAATTCATGTATTGGTAGAATCTTACTCAAAGGGACTTTTCTTCTTTTAATAGTGGGATTTTTCCCCTTTTTTTCTCTCAACAGGGATTTTCAACATCCAAGTAACTAATTTTCCAAGAAAATTGAAATGAATGGTTCAGAAGATAATGGCCCCTACTCCTTATTTACTTAAGTGTTAACATTGATTTGGGAGATTGGAGGGTTGTGGGGTTTGTTTGTTTTGGTGCTTGTTTATTTCTAACATAAAGAAAATGATGAAACAATGTTCTTTGCTTTTGATTGCCTCCCAGCATGGGGGGAAAGGGGGTTATTGAAAACTATTCTTGGTATAATCTCTGTAGTAGATTCAGGTATATAGAGGAGTTGACATCTGAATCTCCTTAGTTCTGTCTTAGACTCAGTTTCTTTCAAGCAAAATGATGTCATGGAACTTGGAATTAGTAAGGGCAGGATTTTCAACCTTACGACCATCAGCCATACCCTACATTCATATGTTCAAGGAGATAAAGCAGTCTAGTGGTCAGGATTACTATACCTAGAGTCACTAAGACTGCTGCACCTCCAGTTATAAAGACCCTCATTAAAATCATTCTTCTGACACTTAAGTTGTGTGATCTTGGTCTAGTAGCATGACCTCTCTGAGCCTCAGTTTCTTTGTCTACAAACTATGGATATCAATGCCAGTAGTAACCACCTTGCCAGATGAGTCCAGGGTTCAACTGAAGTAACTTATAGAAAGTGCTTTGCAAACTTTAAAACCACTAGAGGAGTGTTGATTATTACTATTATTAAATGTGTGTATTATATATATGTTATATATGTATATATGTGTATATATGTGTGTGTGTGTGTATATATATATATATATATATATATATATATATATATATATATATATACATATATTCGTTTTCCTGTTTAGTGGTTCAAAAGGTAGCCAGCTCAGCCCTCTTCTGCCATCAGAGGCTCACTTAGAGTGTTCCTAGTTCTCTAATTAAAAACAAACCTTCTGAAGCTCTGAGAGTAAGGAAAAAAAGTATGTGTTTGATTGGATGAAGATCTGTTTTATTTGAAATATTTACTTAATGACTACTTCTGTGGCTAATAGGGGTCTAGCAGAAAAAAGATGAGTTTGGACTTAGGCTTGGGTTTGAATCTTGGGCCTGCTCCTTAGCAGCCTCACTGTGCATGTATGATCACAAGATTTCGAGACTGAAAGAGCCTTAGAGGTCATCTGGTTGTGGTACCAAACTTAAATAGAAATGGAAGTCACTAATGCCTATGGGATGTACGGCAACTTAGACTTAAAATATAATGTTATCTATGTTTTGTCATCTTTTTATTTTGTTAAGTATTTCCCAATTTCATTTTAATATGGTTTGGACTGCATTGTTGGGGGCTATGAGTTTGATACACACAAGAGGGTGGAGCCAAGATAGCAGAGTAACAGCACGGACTTTCTAGAGCGCTGCCCCCAAACCCAGTCGAATATCTGTAAAAAATGGCTCTAAACAAATTCTGGAGTTGCAGAACCCACAGAAGGATGGAGTGAAGCAAATCTCCAGCCCAAGACAGACTGGAAGATTGCCAGGAGGTGTCTGTCATGCCACACTGGGAGCACAGCATAGTCCAGTGTGGTCTGAACTCAAAGGGTTTCATATCATGGTAGAAAGTGGTTTCCAGTGGAGTACTGCAGAGATCTGTGCGTGACTTTGTGCTATGTGATATTTTTACTGATAATTTAGATTAACTCAGATGTATAGACAAGGTTGTCAAGTCTCTAGATGATGTAAAACTGTGCGAGACAGCTAACACTCACGATTCTGAAAGATCCTGACAATCTAGGACATTTTGGGTGGAAAGTAATACCATGGAGTTCAATGGACATATTTGCCAGTTCTTGCCTCAGGTGAATGAAGCAGCAACAATGGTAGATGGAAGTTACAAAGAAGCAAACTTGGTTTCCATTTCTGCAAAGAGAAACTTCTAATGACAGATGTCCTGCAGTGGAATGAGATGCCTGGAGAGGTGGTCCTCTCTCCTTGGAGGTCTTCAAGAATAGGCTGGGCAATGACTTGTTGGGTCCAGTGGATTTTTTTTCATGTCTGAGGTCTTTTCCAACTCTTAAATTTTGTGATGTTGTTGTAATGGTGGGGAGGGGTCTGGCCTATTTTCAGAATATTTTGGATAATGATTCTCCACAGGAAGAAACTGAAAGCCTACTTCCCACAAGAGGGATGATGACATGGAAGTGTTTGGAGAGACCATGGAGCAGGAGTAGAGGTTTCATAGGATCAGAACTGTGTAGATACTGTGCTAAGAGTAAACTCATTCTCCATAAAAAACAAAAACAAAAAAAACTAACAAGAGTAGGGAAGAATGTGTCCTCAAGGTCTTGGGGAAAACAATTTTTTTTTCCATTTGATGTTGCTATATATTATAATAAATATTCTTTTATAAAAACCAGCTGAGGTCAGGTGGTTAAATGGAAATGGGATGCTGTTCATTGATACTTCACAATGGTGGGTAACACAGGCAGTGGGGAATAGAGCCAATGGCAGTAGGGAAAAGAGCACTCCAACATTCAGGCAGTTCTGAGGGGGAGATGCTGCCATCCTGGCTATGGGAGGCTGAGTCAGAACAAACCACACTGTGATTTCTGGTACAATGTGGCCTGACCACAGCAGAACCTTGTAGAACTCTGGCATCCTTATTCTTAGATGGCATATTCCTTTCAATGAAACTAAAATCCCATCAACTTTCTTTGTTGCGCTGCCATCTATTAATTCTTAATGAGCTTGAAGTCCACCAAAACCTCTAGCTCTTTGCAGAAGAATTCTCTCTAGTCTTGCTTCCTCCCTTTTGAATCTCAACTTGATTTTTTAACCCAGAGATATTCTGAAGCCAGCTCAAACCAGCTTGTGAGAGCCTGTTGTTAAATTTTTCAGTGTGAACATTTCTTTCTACCTTGGAAATCTACCTTACAAATCAGGGCTTGGCTTATTGTTTTATTAATTATCTAGATTTAAGAAAGTGATTGAAAAATTACTTAATAGTGCATGTTAAGCTTAAAAGTGTCTACAGCAGTACACTCTCCAACTTAGAGTCAGTTGTTAAACATTTACCAGTGCAATATTATTTGAATCCATAACGGAACTCTTGTCATGATCATTAAATAATCAATTCTGCATAATGTAGTCACTGGACTCTAAGATCCTTACACAGACATGTTTGTGCCTAGACATAGAAGCAGACCACAAAACAAGGTCATTAATAAGTAAATGCCTATTGTATCTTCTAGCTCTAGACAGAGGAATAATTGTGAATTGAGAATAATAAATGAGAACCTGTAAGCCAATAGCAGTTGAAATAGTGAACCAGCATATACATACATATATGTATATATACATGTGTGTGTATACACACACACACACACACACAGGGAAGTTAGGTGGATAGAAGAGGAGTCAAGAACACCTAAGCTTACATCTAGCCCCTGACAATTACTAGCTGTGTGACCCTGGGCTAGTCACTTAACCCTCATTTGCCTCAGTACCCTCTTCTATAATATGAGGATATTTATAGCACCTGTTTTAGAGGGTTGGTATGAGGATCAAATGAGATATTTGCACAGTGCTTAGCACAACACCTGACACATAGTAAGCTCTATATAAATATTAGTTATTGCTATTATTGTGAATAATGATAGTAAATTGTATACCACTGCACTGGATACACCCATCAGAAAATTTGGCTGTATTTCTCAGGGATGATCTGTATACCTGGATCCCAATCAGTGTGAGTAACAAATCTCGTGATTGCATTATTTGAATTTACACTGCATATTGCCATTGGGTTGGAACCAATGACCATATTTCACATAATTATACCTTCAAAGGTACCATTTTGAGTACATGTGACTGCTTCACTCGCATCTTTATTCACATGAATCAGGTCCTAGCTGTACATTCATAAAGCCTGGCTCTACCACAAATGAAGGAACAAGTCATGACTTTCATCACGTCTCAGTCCTGCCGCTAACCCAATGGAGGCCTTGAGTCAGTATTCTCCCCTCCTCCCCCCAGTTTGAGTCTCAGTGATTTCTTCTTGTCCTAAAGCTGTCTAAATTCTATCTCTAAAGTTCTATGATTTCATGACTATACAATTTTAGAATTTTACTCACATTGTTATTTTTCCCCACCATGTTGACATTTATTGTAAAGTTTTAAATAATTTATTGTCCTTGCCTGTATTTCTTATTATTTTTGTTTGTGATCTATTTTATTTTAATTTTTAATATTTTATTTTCCCCAATCACATGTAAAAACAATTTCAACTTTTTCTTAAAAGTTTTGAGCCCCAAATTCTATCCCCCTCTTTCTTCCCTTCCCCCTTCCTGAGATGGTAAGCTGATATAGATTATATATCACATTATTGTTTTTAACTTCCTTTCTTAGCCTTCCTCAATATCTAATGGGTCACCAGGTGCTGCCCATTGTTCCATGAAATATATCCCCAAGATGATGCCTAAGATCATTCTAGCATTAGGAGGGGTCTCCGGAGTCAATTTGGCTGCTCCCCTCATTTTGCAATTAAGAAAACGGGCACAGGTAGATGAGATGACCTCCCCAAGGTCTTCTAGGTGAATCCTATCCAAGGCAGAATTTGTTCCGGTCTGGTATTTGGTCCTCTGATGCTGACTCTGTCACACAATGATCACCCTCATTCTGATCTACCAGGATGTCATGATGATAGACCTTGGGGCAGAAGAACTGAATTCTAGCCAATCTTCCTTGCACTGAGTAGCCACAGTAGCCTTGAGGAGGTCTCTTACCATTACTTGGCCTCAGTTTTCTCATTTATAAAATGCCAGTAATGCCCCATTTCCAAATCTAAACAGGGTTGTTATGGTGACTATCTTGTATAATGTCTCAATGGTGATGTATCTGAAGTCAGAGGTTCTGAGTTCTTTCTGACAAGGCCAAGTTTGGAGTCAGGAAGACCTGGGCCTACATTTTGCCTCTGGCACATACTGATCATATAACCATGCACAAGTCACCCAACATGTCACTGCACAAGGTGAATGTCTATGGCAAAGGTTTCTAACCCTTTGTAGGTCTTGCACTCCTTTGGAAATCTATTGGCCCCTTCTCAGAATGATGTGTTTTCTTAAAATCCCCAAATAAAATGTGTGAGATTGCAAAGGAAACCAATAATATTGAAATAGTTACCAGAATATTAAAAATACAAGTTTATAGACTTCATAGATTAAGAATTCCTGGTCCAAGATTAGTTCCTTAGTTGTATCATAAAAGGGAGGTTCCATGCTTGTTAGAGTTTCCAAACTAATGCAATCACAGATCCGGATCACCCTCCAAGAACACAAGAAAAGAAGAGAGGGAAAGAATATGGGAAGAAAGTAAGGATAGAGGCAGACATGTCATTCATGTTTCTGCTAAACCTGAAAGAAACTATTCTTTAATGTAACAGGTTGGTTAATGAATAGTTGACTACAGACATTTTGACTGTACAGGTTTTACTTTGAAAAATTTCAAAGAAAATTGTTTGACTCAAGAGAGCCATTGCATTCTCTAAGGACCAAGAGCTTTGCTGGGTCAAAGGGAAGGAATACAGTTTATTTTTTTCTTTTAAAAATATAAAGAATTGGGCTTCTTTTGGCCAGAGGATCTATCCATTTTTCCCATCTCACAAGCTGTGCCTTTTCCAGGCAAACTCCCATACTTGGTGCCTACACCAGCCGGGTTAATTAAAATAGATATGTCACAGCACCAAGCTTTGTGTCCATGGTTGCAGTGGCAGCCATGAGTCTCACCTCAGAAAAGCCTCCGGCTGCAGTTCTGGCCATTCACTGATAGGAAGAACAAAAGAGAAAGCCGAAAAGAGAAAAAGCAAAAAAAAAAAAAAAAAGGAGAGATAATCTAAAAGGAAAAGCTTAGCTCTGATCAATATTAATATTAAATGCACAATAAAATATTTATGGAATTAAATATAAACACCCCCCCATCACAGAGTAGTTGACTATAATTCTGGGAACCATGAAAATGTAGAGTGATGAGAAGACCCAGAGAGCTGAAATCTTTCCTCACCATTCTGATCCTCGGCACTATCTATACAGTTTGTCAATTCAGAGAGCAGCTATAACAGGAGGGCAAAACAGAGCTTTAAAATTATATAGTACAAATTCATTGGGAATAAGTAGCCCTAAGGCAGTTGGAATTTCAATACGTATATTCGGTTAGGTCTAATTCCTGAGGAAGAGCTGATCAGCTTCTGGATCACCACATGCTCCTCAACCTCAAACACAACCCTATGAATAACAAAGATAAATGTTGAACAGAGAAGACCAAGGAATAGGAGCATTATAGGAAGAGGAGCCGCATGAGATTGTGAAATCAGGGCTGGATTCTGAGTCAGGGACCTGGGTTTGAATGCCAAGTCTCCCACTGATCTGCCTGCGTGACCTTGGGCAAGCTATTCAGTCTCTGCCTCAGTTTCCTTATTTTCAAAATGATGAGTTTAGACTAGATGACTACCAAGGTCCTTTCCAGCGTTAGTTCTATGATCCTGGTCTCCTGAATGGAAAATCCTTGGCCAGGATCTCCAAGTTCAAATGCACCCACCCGTGCTCACTTTAATGCCATCTCATCTCACTGTCTGGACTCTCTATATCCCCACCAGCAACTTCTGTCCCATGGGACTGTCCCTCCATCTGCCACGCCTCCAACTTTCCAGTTCTCTGGAATGTAATCTGCTTGAGGGTGAAGCCAGTCTTGTAATCAAACAAGTGTTTATATATTGTATTTGTATCTCCAAGTAATACAGCACAAACACTTGATAAATAAGCACTTAATAAATCTGTCTATCCTATCATCATACACATATCCACACATATTCTCAAAATCCCACTTCTGTACAAAATATTTGCCAGTGCTTTACTTTTACCAAAAAATTTGCGTTGGCTATAGCCGTGGATTATTCTGGGATTAATGTCCAAATGGGTTCAGTGGTTTTATTTAAAGAAATATTAATAGTAGTTAATGTTGTGTCTCTGAAATCTAATTTGTCTTCTCTGGATGCTTCTTGCATCGCACTATTTTTTTTGTTCTAATTGATTCATAAAGATCATTAAACAGGAGAATAAAAACAATTTGTAGTTAATTTCTGGGAGATTGCAGCCGCATGTGTGCTTTATGGATCAAATAACAGATGTTATTTCCCAGAAACTGTGCAGTCCTGCAAACTCCACTGGAAACCAGTGTGGTAATTCACAGGGCAACCCTCCCATGCTAGCACCCCATAGCTATGTGGTGAACTCCTGGCCCTCTGCAGCATTAAAGGAAAAGCAGACATCGGCAGTTGGAGTTCCCAGTGGGGCTCAGTTCTGTGGCTTGGCTGGAAGAACCAAGAGCAGCCCTGTCAACACGCATGAGCTTTCCTGATCCAACTTTGGTTGGCTCTCGCTTTTATAAAGTCTGTGAGAGACACGGTACAGAATTCCCGGAAACCCCAAAGACCATCCCTTTGTCTTCCTCAGTCCTTCATGATGTCACTCATGAAAATAGCATTGGGGAAGTTTTTTTGCCCATCCTTGGTCATGAAATCCAGAGCACACCTAAGATATCATAGATTTAGATCTGAAAGGACCTCAAGGGCCATCTTATGCAAACTGAACATTTTTCAGGGGAGTAAACTGAGGCCCATAAAGGTAATTGATGTGCCCAAGATCAGGGTTAGGACTTGAACCGTCATCATCTGAGTTCTTCCTTTTAGTGGGCCTCAGACACCAGAGTCTCCACAAGCCTTTAGCAGTCTGATATTTTTCCATGTTGGTGTCATCCATCTACGAAATGGCATCCATCTGCTTTGTTTCTTTCTTTTTCATTAAATCCTTTCAAGGTGAGGGCCCCCACGTGGCCAAAGAACATAAAAGGATCAATAGGATGAAATTGTCACCGGAAGAGGAGGATAGTGACCAAGGGGAGGAAATAAGCAATGAAAAGAGAACCCAAAAGAAAGACAAACTGGGAAATTGAGAAAAATTGGGCCACAAGAAGAAATTGACCAATAAACAACTTACTTCCCATACCATCTTCTGGGAGACCAGATAGCAGGAGAAAAATGGCGAGGACTGAGATATGACATGGTTAGAACTTAAATATGAGAAATAAATTTCATTTTTTTAGAGAAAAGAATGGCTACTTCTTTCCCTTTTAAAGAATGCCTTGCATTGTTATCTCCTATTACTTTGCCACCAAAATACATAGCTATTTACAGCTAAATCATTTGGGAGAAAGGGAAGAAAGGAGGAAAACAGAATATAGTGTGGTACTGGAGAAAGAACACCAGCTCTGGAGTCCATGGAATCAACTTCAAATCCTCCCCCTGGTGCTAAATATTTGGCTGACCTTGGGCAAGTTGTTTAACCTCAGTTTCTTCATTTTTAAAATAGGAGGGTTGGCCTCTGAAGTTTATGAATATTTTCTATTTTCAGTGCATTTTTTAGTGCACAAATTTATTTTGTTTCCAGTTTGTAGACTGACAATGCTGTGTGCTGTTTCTGCTTTGCCTCAGTATTCTTCCCCATTCTTCTCCCCACCTAAGGATTCTGATTCTTGTCTAATAACTACATCTCCCTGGAACGAAAGCCTCCTGTGAGAGTTGGCAGATTTCTCTAAAATTGATGAATCATCATGAGGCTTAAAGCTGGAAGGGACTTCCAGGTTAACTAGTCTAACTCTCATTGCCTTATGATACAGAACACTGAGTGTGGAGCCAAGAAGACTTGAGTTCAAATCCTGCTTCAGGCACTACTAGGCAATTCATTTAACTTTTCTTAGTTTCAGTTTCTTCATCTTTAAAATGGGGATGATAAGAGCTCTCACTTCATAGGGCAGTTGTGAGACATCTCAAATGTGTATAACTAAAAAGATGTTGAGAATGTCATTTGTTGTGGTTGAGTCATTTTCAGACATGTCCAACTCTTTGTGGCCCTATTTAGGGTTTTCTTGACAAAGGTACTGGAGTGGTTTGCCATTTCCTTCTCCAGCTCATTTTACAGATGAAGAAGTTGAGGCAGACGGGATAAAGTGACTTGCCCAGGGTCATGTAGCTAAGAAATATCTGAGGCTGGATTTGAACTCAGGTCTTTCTGACTCCAGACTGGGTTATCTCCCCATTGCACCTCTGAATAAACCCTGTATCAGTGCAATCAATCATGGTTGTCATTGTTATAAACAAAAACAACAATAGTATCTCATCTTCATCATCATCACCATAGTTTTAGGAGGAAACTAAAGATCTGGAAGGAAAATTGATTTGCATAGTCACAAGACTTTTTTTTAACCCCCTTCCACTTTTCAATTCTCACTTCTCTTGAAATGCCTTTGGGACTGTGGATATTTACTTGGTAGCTATATAGCTGAAGGTGAGCCCCTTTATGGCAAAGTCTATTATCTTTGTGTTGGCAGTGTTGATTTCTTCCGGAGGTAAAGTCCCACAAGGTGGACCTCCTGTGGTGAGATGTGATGGATGAGCAGGGATGGATAGATCATCACCTGCATCCTTGGAGTATATATGTCTTGTACTATACCAGTGATTCTACAGAGTTATTGGCACATTGATGTCTCCCCATTACTTACCACAGAGTCCTATAGAGAGAGAACGTCTACATGTACATTTGCTTTAAAATGACAGCCAAGATTTAGACTTAGGTCTTCTAAATCTAACTTGGGTATTTTCTCACTGATCCATACCAAGATCATGGCTCTCTGATCTAGGAGGATTATTCTTCTTTAGGAGGGATCACATTAAAATGGCAGGTTTATTTGTTGCATGTGAAAACCTTGATTGAATTATTTAATAGAGAAATATTCACTAGACATCACAGCTTAGAGTGTGTAAACACAAGCTATACCTGGGCTCACATTTACAATATTCAGCATCCTCTCTAATAACTGGCTTGAAAAGGTTAAGTAGTGTCTTTTTGTTTTGCATGAGAAACAATAAACTTTTAGCTTGAAGACTCTTTTTTATTTCCAGCTTATAGCTTTGGCTCTGGGACCACCTATATCATATAGTTTGGGTGTATTTAACATCTTTATCTCCCCCCCCCAACATTCTAGAATTATATCTAGAAGAACTGTTAAAAACAGCATCGGCAAGAGACCCCACGTAAAGATGGCCTGGAGTCAGGAAGACTCATCTTCCTAGATTCAAAATTAACTTTGGACATATACCAACTGTGTGACCCTGGGTAAGTCATTTAACCCTGTTTGACTCAGTTTCCTCATCTGTAAAATGAGCTGAAGAAACAAATGACAAACCACACTAGTATCTTTGCCAAGAAAACTCCAAATGAGGTCACAGTCAGATATGACTGAAATGACTGAACATCAACACCAGCACATTAAATCAATTTTGAAACACTTGAACAAATTATTTTTATTCATTTTGAGATATAACATGGTTGCTCTTGCCTATTAATATCACTCCCTTCTTGATTCTTCAGTACTCTAGGGGTAAGAATATTTCTTCTGTGACCCAAGCTCCATTGACAATGTTGCCTCTATTTTAAGGGTCCATTGCTACTTATTTATTTATTTATTTTTAATTTATTTTTTTATATTTTATTTTTAATATAAATTTATTTATTTAACTTTTTACATTCATTTTCACAACATTTTGGGTTCCAAATTTTCTCCCCATTTG
>JAQQSK010011769.1:0-12143 GCA_028658325.1 Potorous gilbertii
GGGGGAAATGCTAGAGTACATGTGTCTTTCTACTCCACCATCTTGGCTCTGTCCCCTTGAATCTGTAGGTTTCTGAAGACTATAACCGGACTTCTCTCCACCGTATGTAGAGACATTCAAATTCCCTGAAAGCTGCCATTTTTCTTGAGTGACAATCTCATCACTGCATCCTCAGTGTGTCTCCCCACTTAACACATGTTATAAAAGGATGACTCAACATTTCTGGTACTGGAAGGCCCCTTTTCCTTCATACAGTCCTTGTGCACTCCCCTTGTGTGATTATCTCTCCACATGATTTTGTTTTCATTGGGTTTCTGTACTTTGGACTAGAGTCATTGTTTTCTGTGAATGTAGCCTCTCTGATCCCAGCTGGATGCAATGTCTGCTACCAGTCTGGTCTCCTACCAGTCCTGTCTCTCCAGTTACATTGAGGGTAAGGAAGGGAGGGAAGGAGGGAGAGAAAGAGAAAGGCAGAAAGAGAAACATAAAGAGAAAAAGACAGAGCAGGAAAGACACAGATAGAAAGATGAAGAGAAGAGACAGAGAGAGATAGCGATAGACACAGAGAGAGAGAGACAGAGACATAGAGAGACATGGACAGACAGACATAGACAAAGAGACAGAGGAGAAGGGAGTGAGAGGATTGGGAGAGGGATTAGGAGAGGGAAGAAGAAAAGGAGGAGGAAGAGACCTTATTGGCCCTCTACACATCCCACATATCCTTACCCAAAGTGAGTTCTTCTCAATGGGCTGGCTGCAACTCTGACATAAGAATTTCCCTATCCCTTGAAATGTTTTATCTCTGGAATGATGCACCACCAAGTTGGGTACTGTGTTTCACATTGCCCCTGAGTTATATCTGAATCTATCAGGCAATCTTAAGATGTCTCCTCATTGCATCAGCTACCTTTCATCCAATGGATAAAGCTCTATAATCCTTTCAAATTGATTTAGGACTTATTCACACATTATAAGGTTGTTGGAACATTTTTTAACACCTACTACTTTGTGATTACTTTCTGGGATTGATTGATTCAAATTAGGTGCCTGTGCTTTCTGTAATTACATTAATTGAGGTGGTGAGTGTGGAACTCTTCCTTAAGTATTATCATTATGTTACAGATAAGAACCTGAGACCAAGAAAGATGAAATGACTTGTTTCAGCTCCCAGGGCTGGTCAGTGATAGAGCCAACTCTTGACCCCAGATTTTCCAGGCTTCCTTCTATTATCCTGTTTTGTCTCTGAGATACTGAGGATTCTTAGAGTAGGAGAATGGTAATTAATCATTCACCAAGTGTTTAATGACCATGTGCTAAACACAGTGCTAACCTTTGGGATACAGATAGAGCACTAAACCAGCCCTTCACCTCAGGGAAGTTATATCCTACTTGGAATAGCCACAGGATCATAGGAGACATCAGAGGAGAGAATTTAGCATAAGTGGAAGTAAGCTCTTCATTCTAGGACGTTGTGAGCACATAGGAGGTAGGTCAATACTCAGCTCAAACACTCAAAGTCTATGCTATAGAAAGAAGCACTAATGTTAATGGGCTTGGGTTCTGATTCCTCCTGTGACACCTACTATCTGCATGACCTTCAAGCAAGTTACATTAATTGCTCTGTGCCTTAGTTTCCTCATCTACAAAAGGAAGAAGTAGGAGTAGATGGCTTTTGATATCACTTCTGGCTCTATACCCATTAATCTATGATCCCGTGAAGTATTAGACATGAAGGATTAGACATTAGATATTAGATGAGATAGTATGATGACCTTGGTCTCAGGTAAAAAAATGAAACAGTTGTCTCTGTGACTATTTATGGAGAACAGGACCCAGAATGAAGAAGGATATAACAGACTTCAATTTTAGAAGGCAATTAACTAATGGAGGCATTTTTATACATTTAAGGTTCAATTGTTTACATATCTTTTATTGCTATGTGAGCACACTGATGTTCTTGACTTAAAATTTCTTGGGGGGGGTGATTAACTTTTAAAATCCTTTTTCAGTAATAAGCACTGTAGCTTCTGAAGGTGAAGGGCCTTTTTGGGATGGTCAAGGTTCTGCCTGGGTTTTTTCATCTTACTAAATTAACTTGATTTCTTTCACAAATTTTGGATTATTTGGTGATTTCCCCCAGTATATAGGCATTGGCAATTGAGGGCAAGGACTATGTTGACTTTTGTATTTCTATCCTCAGCACTTAGCCCAGTACTTGGCTTATAGTAAGCACCAAATAAATTTTAATTCGTTCTTTAATTCATTCTTTAATTCTTAAATTAACTGGGTTATTTGGGATATGGGTGGTGGTGGTGGTGGTGGTTATGATTAATTGATTTTCTGAATAGAATAGTAGAATGCTAGATTTGGAAAGGGCATTGAGGTTGCTTTAGTTCAACTTCCCCCACAATACAGCATCCAGTGTTATCCAGGCTTTGTTGAGTATCTCCCATCAGAGGAAACAACAGCACTGTTAGCATTTATGTAGCCCTTTAAAGTTTGCCTTCCCCTCCATATATGGGATCTCACAACAATCCTGTGTCTTGGGTACAATTTTATTATTCTCATTAAATAGATGAGGAAATTGAGACAAACAGAGATTGTGATTTGCCCAGGGTCACACAGCTAGTAAGTGTCTCAGACAGGATTCAAACTCCAGTCTTTCTGACTCCAAGGACACCACTCTAAATTACTCCACCAGCTTTCTGACTGTCTTACCAGCCTGTCAGGAAACTTTTTCCATTATTGGACTGTTCTGTTCTAATGATATTTTTATAGTATTTCCTTAGAAATCTATAACTATGTAACATTTCTTCATTGTGTTACACCCCTCTGAAGCCAGGAAGAACTAGTTGAAAAGTTCTCAGAACTTTTCAGCTAATGTCTCATTTTCCATCAACTGCTCTGCTTGGCTTTGGTTACACAAAGATCATGACCACCCTCCTCAACTCCACTGGGTTCCCTCTAGCAGCACCCCTATTCCTCTGCTTTTTAGTTTCCTTTTGTGTGTTGTCTTCCTTCATTAGATTGTAAAATCTTTGAGGGCAGTGATGATCTTTTTTTTTCTTATTTGTAGCCCCAACACTTGGCACAGGGCCTGACATATCATAGGTACTTAATATATGTTTATTGACTATTGACTAAAAGTTAAGCAGAAACCCCTTTTCTGTTTTAGTCTTTCTTGGTGAAACTCTTTGTAAGATGTCTCAGTTCTCTTTCCTGGCTTTATAACTCCTAGCTGTTGAGTGGAACTTAATTTTTTCATATCCATGGGGTTATCATTGTGATCATAAAGACTCTTTGCTTATGGACCATGTGGTAGGGATAGAATGTATAGGAGACTGGATTGAAAGTGGACTGAGCCCAAGACATAGTATGGAAGTTGGATTCTTAACTAATATCTAATTATGACTCAGTAGACCCATACTCTTAAATGAGTGCATTTGTCCTCCTTTTTAGGGCCAATGCAGGATCCTTTGAAATCCTTCACAGTAAACTCCTGTGATTTAATAGTTTTGTTTTTGTTTTTTCTTTCCATCCTTAACTGTTATAAAAAGTCCACCTGTTGGTGCCTCCAGACAATTGGTCTGGACTTGGATGTATAACCTCAGCAGCAACCAGGAAGCACCCAAAGTTGTCTTGTATTCAGATTTGCAGCCCTCAGTCCTCTTGCATCCTTAATGTAAGTGTTCTATTCTTAATATAGACTTGGACTAATAGCCATATTGGGCAGAAAAATTATGAATCTGAGAATCAGTGAAGACTGAAGGGAAGGGGAATGTTCATTTATTCAAAACATGCTAAATGTGCCAGGCACCATGCTAAGCATTTTATAAATAGTATCTCATTTGATCCTCACAAAAACTCTTTGAAGTAGTTACCGTTATTCTCACCATTTTGCAGTTGAGTAAACTGAGTCAGGCAGAGTTTAAGTGAGTTGACAAGAGTCACACCGCTAGTGTCTAAGGCTGCATCTGAAGTTACATCTTCCTGATCTCAAGTCCAGCATTCTATTCCCTGTAACACTCAGCTGCCTCTATGACATCTCCCATGGGTTGCAATTTTAGAAACACCTGTTCAAGGTAGCCTCAGTGTTGCTCATCTTCCCTGGTAAAGAAGGAAAAAATCATACAAAGAAAAGTCTTTCTGACCAAATTCGCTAGATCCTGGGGCCTAGGAGTTTAGAGTCACTTTTACAGTATGGCCACACATTGTCTAGCCAACCTTATCTCCAGGGCTCCCTAACACTTTTGGATCAGTCAGGAAGGTCTCTCTGTCCCCAGAGTTATCAATCCTCATTCCCACCATTTTAACCTTATTCATGTGGTTCCTTTCAAATGTAATGACCTTTTTCCTCCCCTCTGACAGGTTAAATATGGCTCATTCTTCAAGGCATTGCTGAGGTCCCACTTCTTTTAGGAAGCTTTTTCAACTACACCAGCTCACATTAATTCTATATCTTCTTTAAAATTGTGCTAAAGGTATTATTTGTATCATTTTGGTTACACTTTTGTAACTTTAGCCTTGCACTATGTAGTTCAGTGTTTTTGTCTTATACTCCTAAATACATTGTAAGCTCCCTGAGGGCAGGGGTCATACCATGTTCCTTTTACTCAGCACAGATTGGTCCTACATAGAAGAATTAATTTCATTACCTTAAGGATCTGTGATTTTATTGGTGTGAATATTCCCTTTGCTTATTTGAATCACAAGAACCTTGCATCATCTAATTTATTTGCTTCTCAAGTTTCAGTGGGCAAAAATATTCATCAGCTGGTGACCTTTTGGTGCTACAGCTCTCAGTACTTGCCTGCCCCAGTCCTCAGATGCGATGCTGCTTTGATAACAGAATCCAAAAAAAGACTTTTGACTGAGTTTGCTTTCCTTCTTCATTAACGCCCCAATACTGCCGTGGGGCTGTTCTACTGCTGGCTTCGTTCAGGCTAAGAGTTTTGGCCCTTGATCTCGTTAACATATTCTAATTCTGCTGAGTACTTAACAGGATTGTTAAACAACCAAAACTAGGCAAGAATTTGAAAAAACACAATTAAAGACCAAGGCAGCAAGGAATTCACAGAGGCAAGAAAAAAAAGAGAATTTTCAAAAATCATTTGGAACCGTAACAAAAGGTTCGTGATTCTCCTCTCTCTCTTGCTCCCATTCCGAAAACAGAAAGATTAAATAGACTGATTCGAATAGATACGCTCTGAAATGGCATAAAGGATGCCTCTCTTCTTGCTGTATTGATAAATTACCCGAGTATATCACTGGCATTTGAGCTTTACTAACCCAGGAAGGAAAGGAAGGGAAGGAACTCCTACCTCCTTCTTCATCCCCACCTCCGCTGCTCTGGGAATTGCGTAAACAATTTCTCAGGGTACATGTGTGTGATTTCATACAGCTGCATGCTGGGTTAAAGAGTTTCATCACTGGTGCTCCTCTTAATTCCTACTGCAGAGGAAGGATGGTCATGGTGAGTGAAAGACTGAACTTCGTTATTGAGTTTACTGCTATATTGTATCAGGAGTGCAACTATCCAGAAATGCTTTATGTTCACACCCCCATTTTCTTAGTGGGGGATTTATAGGCCTATTTGGCAAAATGTACTGAGGCAGAGAGGCAACATAATTCTGTATCTTCAAACAAAGAGCCACCCTGCTGCCACTGATAAGCCTTCCTAGGATGGTGATGATTGAAATTTAGCACTTACAGTGCCTTAATTGGCAAACCTGTCTGTTAAGCATATGTCCCCATGGCAGTCCCACCATCTGATGTCCCGATAGGGTTCCCAGCACCTAATACATGTTTGCATTTTGTTAAGGGGGCAACTTTAAAAGAAACCAAAAAAGTCAGCAGTCTAGCTTGGCCACTGGAATATTCATGGATGACAGGGAATCCCAGAGCTCTGTCTTTTAAATGTTTCCACTGGGTTTTGTTTTGGTTTTTTTTTTTTTCCAACATCTTTAATTCAGGGAATCTTTATAGATTGAGAACTTTGGTGTACTGCTATGAGAGAAGTATTGAAGACTGCCCTGCTCATTCAAACAGATTTCTTTAGTAAACTGAGTTGTGGAGAGTTAGCTGGTTGGTGGATACAGCTAGGTGGCTGAGGGAATACAGTGCTGGGCCTAGAGTCAGGAAGACCTGAGTTTAAGTAAGCCTCACTTACTAGCTGTGTGGCTCAGGCCAAGTCATTGACCAAGACTGTCAGGGCTGAGTAGGATAGTTCTGGGCCGACAAGGCTGGACACATGCCTTATGTTTGGAATTGGAATGACATAATATACTCATAGTCTATTGAAGAGTTTACAAAAGGCTTTTTAAGATCCATATCCAAGGAAAGACATTCAGTACAGAAAAAGATCTTCACTTAGGACACAGCTGATTCAGCTGAGCATAGTTGACTTATGATGCTACTGGTCTTCTGTATTCTGAGCTAGGAAAAAACTACTCGTGTGCTGGTTTGTTTGTTTGTTTTTATTTTTTAACTCAGGCAATTAGGAACCTATGTGAATGGGCTAGAATCACATTCCCCTTTGACAGGGCAGGTAGGTTCAATATATTTCAAAGGAAAATTAGCTTAACCTACCTGGACAGGTTTTTGGATATGGCCCCCACTACAAATACAAAACAAATATTTTAGGATGTAAGGACCACAAAACACCTCTGAAGGCAATGAGTAAGCCCACTGTGTTTTCGTTGTGTACTTTGGGCACAGTAACAACATAGGAGAGTCTGGTGCTAGATCTTTGAATTATTCTGGCTTTGGCGGGGCTCATTTCCCTTAAATGCTCAGTATAATTGGAATATTCAGTGGCCCTGATAGTGAGTATAGTCACAGAAAGCAGTAGTCCCAATGCAAGCTAAAATTGTATTCTGAATGTTTGAAGGGAGTGGGAATTGTTTGGATGACTTTCCTAAGGTTGAATAGTTAGTAAGCATAAAAGATAGGATTAGAATCCAAGTTCTCTGACTTTTGAGTTGGTATTCTTTCCACTAGAACATGCTAGTGTGGATTCTACTCTGAAAATAATGATGATGATGGTATACCCCGAGAACAAGGTACTGGCTTGGATGTGATAGCAATTTCTATTTCATGGGTAACATGCAAAAATTGGTATCTTTTAATCAGATTGTAAACCTCTTGAGGGCAAGAGCTAAGTCTTATGTTTCTTTATATCCCTATAGCGGACTGCAAAGCCCACAATAGTTGTTTATAAAATGAATAGAAGAATGGTTAAAATGATATTGTTGCAGGCACAGTGAGACTAAAAAAGAAAATGAAGTGAACGAAATTGAGTTTTGTAGCATCTTTAGGCCAAGTTCCAAGCATACTTTCCCAGAAAATAGCAGCACTTTCTTCATCCTTGTTTGAAGCAGGTGATGAGATGGATGAATATAAGCCCAGGAAAAAGATTCACAGTTGTCTGTTCAATAGAACAATGGCCACCATTTTTTTCCCCTGACCTTTAATGAGATAACTCACAGGCTACCAGCAGAGAGCCCTCAGGGTTAACATTTATCATCAAAGAAATATGTTGGTATTAGGTAGCCATTTAGTGCAATTCGGGGGAAAGGTCTGAGTAGTTCAGCTCATGGCCCAGCCAACACTTCCCATGTCAGTTTAAGGCAGAAAGCCTTAACAATTCATTCAATTATGTTAAGCGCCCATTAAAGGAATCCTAAGCCTTCCCATGGGCCATTTCAGTTCTATGAGATTGTAATTGTTTGAGACTAACCATGATTTCTTCTTTTGCCTTCAGGTGATTCTAATTTTGACGAAGCTCTACGACTATAACCTAGGGAGCATCACCGAGAGCTCACTTTGGAGGTAAGTAGATAAATTGAGCTAATAATTACTGAGTTACTTAAACATGAACATTCTGGCTATGTCTCTTATTGAATTTAATTGGATTCTCATCCACTCCCCTGTTACATGGGAGAAGTTTCACCATGAATTTCCATCCTTTCTTTAAGATATTTCAAGCTGTCATATATCTTGTATAAGGGAGTATTGCAACCTATATTTGTTTGAAGAATAAATAGATCATTGCCATGATGTTGTTTTCTTGATTTCTTGATTCATACTTCATAATCTTCTAGGGTATTACTTCATAATCATTTACTTCTATAGTATTTCCATCTTCCCAGAGGTTCCCCACAATGATGAAACAAGCACCATTAAACCTCTCTTACAGAGAGGTTCACCCACATTTCTGGATCTCCTAAACAAAATAATTTTCAAAAAGTCATTTCTTTAACTCAAAGAGAAACAGCATAATTTGATACCTAGAAACTCTTCCTCATAACCAAGAAGATTGAGTTCAGATCCCATTTTTAACACATACTGGTTGTATAATTTTGAGCAAGTCACTCAACTTTTCAATGCTTTGGGCAACTCTCTAAGACTTTAAGATGCAGAGAACATACCTTACTTGAATTGGTAGAGGGCTTCCTCAGCCAGGAGTTCTCTATACCAATGATCTCAAAGGTCCAGTTTCTGTCCTCAACTCATAGTTTGCATTGGGCTCAAACCATATTGCCAAAGCTATTCCTTTCTCCTCTTCCCTACTCTGATGTGACAGTCTCAATGAACTCTTTCAGAGGTGCTTTATATAGTACACATAATACCCAATTAATAAGTTTGTTGAAATGAATTACACACAGAAAGTTAGATTTTAAAAATTGTTAAAATTCTTTATAGAGGTGATAAAATTTCTTCTCAAGTGACTACCCAATTCCCTTTGTAAGCAAAGAATCTGAGAACTTAAGAGAAAAAAAATACAAGACTCTAGAGGTTCTACCTATAGCTAAAGCATGATTTCCTTCAATGGAAAGGCTAGCAATTAATCATGTAATCTTCACCTGAAGGCCTCCAGTGGCAGCATGCAAACCACATTATAATTTGGCTTTATGTCCTGGTTGGATTCCTCCTAGGCAAAGTAGCTTCAGAAGAGTAAAATGTGTTGTTCCAGAGTCAGAGAATTTGGGTTTGATTTCTGACTGCTCCTTACTACCTGTGTGACCTTTAATATGTCACCATAATGCTCTAGGGTGCTCTGTCACTTATCAAATGAAGAGATTGCACTAGATTCCTTCCATTTTTAAATCCTATCATCTATTATGTAATGTAGAAGTTACTGGGCAGAGCAGATGTGGAACTTGAAGTCCTTTTCATCTGTTCTTGTTAGAAGGTGTTGGGAATGTTAAATTCATAGGGCCAACTTCTCCATCAAGGTAGCTGGCAAACTTGCTTCTCTACCATGAGGAAATTGGACATGTTAATTAGTGTACTGTGGCATCTCATTTTGGTTTGTAAAAGCATTGACAGAAGCAATCCAGAAACCTCCCCCCTCACTTTTTAATGGGTCTGACATTCTTTTTGTGAGTAGTAAATAATGGAAGAGCAGCACTATTATTTAAATACGTTAATTCACAGCATTTTTTCATAACTTGAGCACTGCTTCCTTGACGGATACCAAACATCAAACAAACTACTATCAAAATGAAAAAAGAGAAGCCAGCCTTTTTTCATCAGTGTTCCTGGTCACATAAAGAGAAGCCAGCATGTTGGAAAATGAAAAGATAAGCTGTTCTGTTTCAATGTCATTCTCTTACGACAGTCATTATCTTTCCTCCTGAAGGAATAGTAGAAGGAGTTAGGACTTTATGTCATTCTGAAACCCCAAACTAAACCTGTTCTCCTGTGAAGGCACATCATAGCAGTTTTCCCCACCTGGGAAACAGTGCTCATTTAAGATATATATAAGGCAACAAAAGAAAAAATATTACCCTGAATACCAACTCCAAAGTTGCCTGTTCTCTGTAGCTGGACCCAAAGATGATCCTATAAGTGTGGGCTGTACTACAAGTGAGGTTCCTTTGAAGAGTGGTCTCTTAACTTTTGGGTCTATAGATCCTGAGAGGCTCTGCAGACCCATCTGATTTCAAATAACTCCTGCTCATAATTATGCATGAGGAGAATGGAGAAAAGGTATCATAGAATTACAGATTTTGAGGAGGATCTTTGAGGTTAACACAAACCTCATTTGACATATGGGGAAACTGAGTCACAAGGGAATTGCCTGGCATGATATACAAAATAAATGATGGAAGTTGAATTTGAACCCAGGTTTTCTGACTCTAAATCCAGTACACTTTCCTCTGGGCCACATTGTCTCTTCAAATCTTGTGAAAGAGTTATTCAGGAGGCGAACCATTACTTTGACTATATGATAAAATACTTTGGCTAGAGAAGGAGGAAGAAATATAGAAATAAAAGCATTATGAAAATCTAGGGAGGAAAGAATATCTAAGGTCAGTAGTGATGAAAGGTCATATAGGACAGAAAAAAAGACCACAGGATTTAGAAATTAGATTGCTGGTGACCTTGAACAAAAAAGACTATATTGAGTAGTGAGGAAGGCACATTGCAAAGGGATTAAATCAATGGAGATATGAGAGAGTGAAGCTAGTAAGTATAGGCAACTTTTTCTGAAAGGGAGTAGACAGAGGATAGCTTAAAAAGATAGTAGGATCAAATTAAAGGTGTTTTAATGTTTTTTCTTTAGAAATGGATAAATATGGATTTGTAAGCATGTATCAGCAAGCACCTTGGCACCCAGAAGGATGTGCTGCACAGGTTTTTAGATCTGCTTTTCTAAAAGGAAAGCAACTTTAAGAGGGGGTAAACAATCTTACTTTAATTACATATACTAACAGAGAAAATACAAGCAGGATCTACAGACAGGGCTTCCAACTGTCTGACCATAAGCAATATATACATCATTACCAGAGAGAAGCACCATTAACTGGGTTTTCAAAAGTAGGGGATGACTTCTTAAATCAGCTGCCCAGAGTCTCATCTGGCACACAACCCTTCTTCCTAAAACTAAGGCTTAAAGTAAAACCTTACCTCAGAGTATATATACTCTTTCCAGAGGTGGAGAGCACAACCCCTCAGGACCCTCTGCCCAATTAGCAATCAGGAAAAGATATGAGCCTTCATAGGAAACAAGCCTCTCCTCATTGAACCTCCCTCAATAGCCCTACCTGACACCTATCAATGGGTGGGGAAGATTTTTAAGTCCTATTACAAAGCAATAGAGAAGAATCAAATGAATTCGGCAACTGAATATTAGGGGGAGAAAAGCTTTTAAAGAGTCATTCTTGGAAGAGGTAGGAAAAAGTAGGATGAAGGGACAAGTAGAAAGATGACATTTGTGAGGATCATCTCTTTCTAGGTCTATCATCTGACCCTTCTAGTACCACTGCTCCAGCTCTTCAACAGGCAGCACCTCATTGCTAACTGCCTTGGGTTTTCAAAAAACTTTTTTTAAGGGATCTTCCTGAAGTAAAAAATCTGCAGTATATCTGGATAGAATATGTGAAGGAAAATTCTATGAGACAAGGTCAGAAAGACGGAGTTGTGTGAAACTGTGAAGAGCCTTGAATGCCAGACAGAACTTTGAATACTATTTGGTAGGCAATAGAAAACCTGTGGAGCACTAGAGTGCCATGGCTCTTACCTGTGTACAAACCATTAACTTTAACAGCAGTGTGAAGATGATAAGAGCATTTGTAAACTGGTCCAACTATTCTAGAGAATAATTTGGAACTATGCAAAAAGGGCTATAAAATTTTGCATAATTTTTGATCTGGCAATACCATTACTAATTCTGTATGCCAAAGATATCTAAGAAAAAAGAAAATTGCTTGTATGTATAATAATATTTATAGTAACTCAAAGAATTGGAATATGAAGGGATGCCCACCAATTACAGAGTGGTGGAACAAGTTATGGTATATGGTTGTGATGGAATACTATTGTGCTATAAGAAATGATGGGGATGGTATGGTTTCAGAAAAAACCTGGAAAGATCTATATGAAATGATGCAAAGTGAAGTGAACAGGGCTAGGAGAACACTGGACACAGTAGCAGTGACATTATAATGATGATAGACTGTAAAAGATTTAGCTATTCTAATCAATACAGTGATCCAAGACAATCCTAAAGGATTCATGATGAAAAATGCTATCACCTTCCCGAGGGAAAACTGATGAACTCTAAGTAGAGATTGAAGCTTTTTGTTTCTACTTTCTTTTTCTCACTTTTTTCTCCTCCATGAACAATGTGGAAATAT
>JAQQSK010011770.1:0-12143 GCA_028658325.1 Potorous gilbertii
CCCTCCCTTCCATCATCCCCCCCCACCCTGCTTATCTCCTTCTCCCCACTTTCCTGTATTGTAAGATAGGTTTACCAAAATGAGTGTGCATTTTATTCCTTCCTTTATTCAAATGTGATGAGAGTAAACTTCTTGTTTTTTTTTTCTCAGCTCTCCTCTTTTTCCCTCCACTAAAAAGTCTCCTGCTTGCCTCTTCTATGAGAGATAATTTACCCCATTCCATTTCACCTTCTCTCCTCCCACTACATTTCTCTCTCACCATTTACCTTGATTTCTTTTAAGTTATGATCCCATCCTATTCAATTCACTCTGTGCTCTCTGTCTCTGTCTCTGTGTGCATGTGTGTATGCACACACACATGTACGTGTGTGTGTATGTGTGCGTAATTCCACCAACTACCCAGATACTGAATATTTTCAAGAGTTCCAAATATTGTCTTTCCATGCAGGAATGTAAACAGTTCAACTTTGGTAAGTCCCTTATGACTTCTCTTTGCTGCTTACTTTTTCATGCTTCTTCTCATTCTTGTATTTGCAAGTCAAATTTTCTTTTCAGCTCTGGTTGCTCCACCAAGAATGCTTGAAAGTCCTTCATTTCATCGAAAGACCATATTGTCCCCTGAAGTATTATATTGAGTCCTACTGGATAGGTGATTCTCAGCTTCAGTCCCAGTTCCTTTGACTTCTGGAATATCCTACTCTACGCCCTTCTATCCCTCAATGCAGAAGCCGCCAGATCCTGTGTTATCCTGATCGCACTTCCACAATACTGGAACTGCTTCCCTCCAGCCGCCTGCAATATCTTCTCCCTGACCTGGGAACTCCGGAATCTGGCCACAATGCTCTCAGGAGTTTCTCCCCTTGGACCTCCCTCAGGCGGTGATCGGTGGATTCCCTGAATACCTATTTTACCCCCTGGTTCCAGAGCATCAGGGCAGTTCTCCCTGACAACTTCATGAAAGATGATGTCTAGGGTCCCTTCCTGATCATGGCCTTCAGGTAGTCCCACAATTTCCAATTTTCTCCCCTGGATCCACCCTCCAGGTCAGTTGTTTTTCCAATGAGATTTTTCACATTACCTTCCATTTTTTCATTTCTCTGGTTTTGTTTTGTGATTTCTTGGTTTCTCACAAAGTCACCAGCCTCCATCTGTTCCATTCTAATTTTGAGAGAACTATTTTCTTCAGTGAGCTCTTGAACCTCCTTTTCCACCTGGCCAATTCTGCCCTTGAAAGCATTCTTTTCCTCATTGGTTTTTTGAACCTCTTTTGCCAATTGAGTTAGCCCATTTTTCAAGGTGCTACTTTCCTAAGCATTTCCTTGGGTCTCCCCAACAATGTATTGACCCGCTCTTCATGCTTTTCCCACATCTCTCTCATTTCTCTTCCCAGTCTTCCCTCCACCTGTCCAACTTGACTTTCAAAGTCCTCCCTGAGCTCTTCCATGGCCTGAGTGCATTGGATATCTATTTTAGATGTTTGGGATACAGAGGCCTTGACTCCTATGTCTTTTCCTGATAGTAAGCATTGTTCTTCCTCATCAGAAAGGAAGGGAGGAAACATCTGTTCATCAAGATGCTATGGTCTTATTTTTTTCTCTTTTCTGGGCATTTTCCCAGCCAGTAACATGACTTCTGAAATTCCTCTCCACCCCCACCTCACTAGTGCTTGAGGTCTGAGATTCAAATGCTGCTTCCCAGCCTCAGGGCTTTCAGCAGCAGGCCTGGCTGCTATTCAGTGTGAGCTTAAGTTCTGGTGCTCAGATGGGGGCAGGACCTCCCAGGCTCAGTTCCCTCAGAGGGTTTATGTGGAGACCTTCAGTAATGGACCCAAGGTCCTGCCTGCTCTGGAAGTCTCTGGCCACCACTGCCTCTGCCACTGCCTCCGAAGGAGGCCTGAGTTATGGAGACACCCCACTCTCCTCTTGGCCAACCCAGAAGTCTCTCTCACTGACCTGTACGCCTGTGGGTGGAGGGACCTTCATGGCTGCTGGAGATTCCGTCCCTGAAGCCTTCTCGGATCTGCTCCTCTTGGTGCCACATGGTCAGGGCAGGGCTAGGCTCTGCTCGTATCTGGTGCATGATGGACCTTTGGGATCGGTTTTTCAGGGCTCTCTGGAATAGAAATCTCCTTCACTCCATTGCTGTGTGGCTTCCACTGCTCCAGAAATTATTGGGAGTTCTTTTTACAGGAAATTTTTGGGCTGTGGGTTAGGAGCTAGCATATGTGAATCTTTCTACCCCGTCATCTCGATTCCTCCCCTCTCAGTGATTCTTAAACTATCTTTTCTTTATATATTTTCAGATATCTTCAGATATATTTTCATTTGAAATATTTCACATTTTCTTCATTTTTTTCATTCTTTGATTTTGTTTCATTTGTTTTATAGTCTCATGGAATCTTAGTTTCTACTTACTTAATTCTAAATCTTTAAGGAATTCTTTCCTTCGGTGAGCTTTTGTATCTTTTTTCCCCATTTGGACAATTCTGCTTTTAAAATAACTCTCTTTAGTGTATTTTTGTACATCTTTTACCATCTAGCCAATTCTGCTTTTTAGATATTATTTTCTTTGGTATTTTTTGGCCTTTTTTTAAAAACCAAACTATTGATTCTTTTTTCATAATTTTATTGAATCTCTCTTTTCTTTTACCAATCTTTCTTCTAGCTCTAATTTGATTTTTAAAATGCTTTATGTTCTCTTCCAGGAATTCTTATTGGGCTTGTGTACAATTCACTGCACATTTCACTACTCATGGTGTACAGTTTTTGTTAGAAGCTTTGCTCATATCTGTTTTGACATGATTTCTTTTTCTGGGTTTGTGTCTAGATCTTACCTGTCTCCATAATAGCTCTTTATTGTTGGATTCTTTTTTGTTGTTGTTTGCTCATTTCCCAACCTATTTGACTTTTAACTTTACATTGACATATGGTTCTGCTACCTTTGTAAATGGAGCACTGTCCCAAAATTTAAAATTTTTATTCTGCTGTTTTCAGAGTTGGTACTGAAAAGTGCACAATTTTGGACTGCTTTCAAGGCATTATTATCTAAGGAGAGGTGTCACCACACTTTTCCCAGACTGTGCTACCTTCTATACCTATATCCACAAGGCTTGCATTCCTCTTGGCCCTGTAACTGTGAGCAGGTCCTCTGCTTTCCTGCATCCATAACCATCAGTGTTCTTTTCCATCTTAGAATTGAGATAAGGGCATGGGATCCCTTGTGAATGATTATAAACACTCTTTTGTACCCTGGAACAATGGCAAGGGCCACCATTTCTTCATGGTTGCAAGCACTTGTGGTCCTCTTTGCTCTAGGGCTGCGACCCAGACCTTTGTATGGACAATGTAATAGCATCCTGAATCCAGTGCCAGTAAATGGTCCCTGTAATCCTTCTGACCAGTTGTCTCATCCCCTTACTGTCTGTGGGTTTTGAATTCCCAATACTGTTGCTGTCACTGATGCAGTCAATTCCAGGGCCTGCATTTGGCATTCCAGCACAGCACAGGTGTGTTTCAGCCCAATTACCATGGAGAGAAAGACCTCCATTACGGAAGTCCTATATTAACTTAGGCCAGAAAATTGTTTCACTCCATTGTTGGTTCTGCCTTTCCAAAATTTGGTTTGAGGTATTATTTTAAAGTTGTTTGGAGGAGAATCTGGGAGAATTCAGGAAAATTTGTGCTCCTACTCTGCCATCCTACTATTTACATTTAAAAAAGTCAGTGTATAATTTAAAAATTGTCAGTATGTAGAAGAGGTGGGAATTTAACCTAGTATTTCTTGACTGTAAGGCAGATTCTCCAAGTTTATTACCTATACATTTATTTGGGTAAATTTACATATGTAATTATCGTTTCTCCCATCAACATATAAGCTTCTTGAGAGAAAAGACTGCTTTGTTCTTGGTAGTTATATCTCCCATTCATATCCCAGTACTTGCAGACAGCATGGCAGCTAAGTGGCACAATGAGTAGAGTACTAGGCCTGGAGTAAAGAAAACATCTTCCTGAGTTAAAGTCTGGCCTTAGACACTTACTGTGTGATCCTAGATATGTCACTTTACCCTGTTTGCCTCCGTTTTCACTTCTGCAAAATGAGCTGGATAAAATAATAATGGGAAACTACTCTGTTATCTTTGCCAAAAAAACCCCAAATGGTGTTGTGAAAAGTCAGACATGACTGAAATGATTGAATAATAACTGACAGAGAGTAGATGCATAATAAATGCTATTTGGTTGAATGCTTAATTCTGTCTAACCATTTCACATTTCAAAACGTCCTCAGGTTCTCAAGGATACCAGCAGAGGATTCAGGTTGTCATATATTATCACACACATTTCCACATCCATTTACCTTTTATTTTCAGTCATCCATATGCTTTGTGTTGCATCACTTCTTCCATAGAAATTATGAGAACTTACATATGATAGCCCACCATGCACTTTCCTCTTATCTTTTAGAACGCTAGTGATTTTTTTTCATCTGATGACATGATGTTTTATGTTTTATAGCCATGTAGTATTTCCAGGGGAAAAATGTATTAAAAAAACATGAACTTTGGAGCCTGTTAGTTTGGGATTATTAAAAACATGATATAACTAAATATAATCTAATTTCTTCTCTTACTCAATTTCTCTTGCTCATTTTCCTTCTGCAATGCCTTTCCAATATGTGACAGAATAACGTGACAAGGTATCCATTCAGTTGAATGTCAAAGTCTGTGCAATATAGATTTTTTTAAGAAAAAATCCAGTGTATTTCTCTCATATACACAAATCAATCTGTCACATTGTGGTGGAGTTCAGAGAGCTTAAAGTATTATGGGTCTCAATGTAATTCACATAAGATGTGAATACCAGTATTTAGAGAGCATCCTTTACAAGCAATTTTTCAATTTTTTTTTTACTTCACATAGATAATTAAAAGACAATGATCATTTGAGTGTATGTGTATATATCTATATCTATATCTATACACATTTATGAATATACATGCATATATATGCATGTGTGTATGAGTGTGTAGTCTTTTCTTACACCTTACTTTCTGTTAGCATTCAACATATTGATAAATATAGTTATCTCCATCATTGTACTGTCACTCACAGTTGTAAGCCCTAGCAAACTGAGATTTTTTTTCTTCTTTTCTTTCTGGAGTTCAGTTTCCCAGGGTCATTGAAAACATCTGAAATATTGATCTCCTTTCAACCCTGATAATTCACAGCTGCACTGAGTCACAGAGGTTTTGAGCCAATTTCTGAGTTTTTATTATATATACTGAGAGGTTAGTATTTTACTTTGGGGGTTTGCTTATGAGAATGGCTTTTTGATTCCCTGGATGAGACTGTTTGTAGCCATGTATTAAGAACCCCCAGACTACTCATTTGTTGGTGGTGTTCCCCTATCTAGTGGTATATACAGGTGGTTGGATTACTTTGTTCAGACAACTGGAGCCCTGTCGATTTTCGCTAATTTTTTGCTTGTATTTTCTCTACTTTCAGGATGTTGACCTAATTAAAGAAGGATTGCTAACCTTTTTGAGGCTGTGTTTCCTTTAAAAAACAGAAAAACAGAAAATCAGGCAGATTTGAACTCAGGTACTTGATGTAGACTCCACATGGTAGATCTATCTACCACATCATGCTGCCTGGTTTAGCACATAGAGTAGTGAGTCTATTTATAGGTCTTTCCATAAAGCTCACACATGTAGAATATTAACAAGTTCAGATCACAGGTGTTGTAAAAATTGTGTTTCTTAAAACTCTCTCACTCTTTGGCTACTTTTTATCTATCATTGAAGAAGTATCTGTGAGAATTAGGGGTAGATAGAACACTGTACTGAAGATGATGGTGATGATAATTCTATTGTTGTTGTAAATGATGACAAGAATTTTGATTAATTTCTTGAGTCTCCATATTAAAAAATGTTATTTAACTCTGGTCAACCTTATGGCAATAAGTTTGACCTTGTGCAATGTTTTTCCAGTTTTGTAGAATATGACAGATATTGCATTCTCCCTCATGGGCTCATGGTTATGAAGCATCAAAATACACCTATTCATGGATCCATCCAAATGAAAACAACTCAAAAAAGTTCAGACAATGGAAACTTCAACACAGTATATGTCCCACAGTTTTAGTTGACAGATTTAATTCTGAAGAAAGGAGAAATGCACTTAGCACAATATTATAAAATTGTATAATAAAAAGGTTGCTCTCCAAAGCACTGTATTCATATAAAATAAAGAGAAAAGAAATGAAACTTTGGCACAGAGATTGAAATTACACTAAAAAACAAAATGGGATGGGGAGAAACCTGATATATATGTATATACACACATATTATACACACATATATACATGTATGTATATATACACATTTATAGATACATACACACATACACATATATATATAAATAGATAGTAGATATAGGCAGATAAATAGATAGATAGATAGATAAATAGTTGATGATCAGCCATTTTCAGTTATGTTCAACCCTTTGTGACCCCATTTGGAGTTTTCTTAGCAAAAATACTGGAATGTTTTGTCATTTCCTTTTCCAGTTCATTTTATAGATGAGGAAACTAAAACAAATAAAATTAAATGAATTGCTCAGGCAATTCAATATTAAGTGTCTGAGACCAGATTTGAATTCAAAAAGATTGAACACTCCGCTCCAGGCCCAACTCTCTACACACTGTATTGCTTAGCTGCACTATAAACACACACACACACACACACACACACACACACACAAACTCATGCACGCATATGTTTACACTGTTTAAAACGCATTTTTCATAAAGTAATTTTCAATGGATTCATCAATTGTGACATATTTTTAGATCAGCATGTCATATCAAAGTAGTTTTAAGTTAACTCGAACTTTAAAGACGTGGAGATTTTCTGTTGTTTTGTATGTTTTAATTGAGGAGGATTTTATTTAAGAAGAAAGTATGAGCAAAAAAAATCAGACTTCTATTTTATTCTTTCCATCTAAAACTTCTTTTCTATTAAATCCCTATTTACCCTTTCTTGTAACAAAGCTTCAAGTGTGTAATTGAAAACTTCCCACTAGTGTATGCTTGGGAAATGGCTTGAACTGTCTATTGCATAATAAAAAATTGTGCATTTTATATTTTTATTCTACAGAGAAATCTTTGTAAAAGGTGTGTAATGATCCTCTAGCCTAAATCATTTTCTCCCCATGAATGCCGAATTCCATTAGAAATTGAGAGGGGTGTGTATGAGTGTGTTTATATCTATATATGTGATGTGTTTGAAGTAGACCAGTCATAACAAGAAATCAGAGAGCTAATTATAATCATTTATTAAAACTCTGTCAATCAGAAGAAGTGATTTTTGTGCCTGTGGGGATTTCTAATTTTGCCACAAGTGCTCAATAATGAACATGAAGTAAACAAACATTCTGAACCACACACATACATTATTAAACCTATTTCTAAAAATGCATAAAGGTTTCCAATGTGTATGAAGTTGTCAGAATCACTGATGTTACATATACTTAGAAATATAGAAAATATAAAATGTATCTATAAAATGTAGGATGAAAAAAAATCAGGATTATTTTTACTTTCCCTTCCCTGAATAAAATAAGAGAAATTAAGCAGTTGGAGTAGACTCCAGATAGTCTTCAAACACAGAAAAGAAGGAGTCAAGAAGAAGAAGGGGAGATAATAAAGAAAGATCAAGAGGAGTCCTGGTGTCAAGATATTTGATATGTCTGGTGGTTATTTTTATTTAATAACTAATTTAAGGAAAAAAAAAACTATGTCTCTTTTCTCTTCTAGACTGGAAGTGTAGGAACTATTCATGGGCCTCGTGGTATCCTTGAATAACAGAACATTTTTGACCTGCTCTGTTTTGAACCTGGACTAGTCAGTCTGTCCCCATGCAGCTTTTGACCCCCAAATTTGAGGCCCTCATTACATTTAAAAAATAAATTCTTTTCATTTACATGTAAAATAGTTTAACTTTCTTTTTAATTTTGAGTTCTAGGTTTTCTCCATTCTTTTAATTTCTATTTTATCCTCTTGTGCTAGAATATTGGGACAGTTCTCTATGAGAATTTCTTGAAACATGATGTCTAGGTTCTTTTTCTTTTTTGAACATGACTTTCAAATAACCCAATAATTCTGAAATTATCTTTCCTCAATCTGTATTCCAGTTCGGTCTTTTAATGAGATATTTCATGTTTTCTTCTATTTTTTAATTGTTTTTATTTGTTATCCTGTGTCTTGATGTCTCATATGTTCTTTAGCTTCCAATTGACCAATTCTAATTTTTAAAGAATTATTTTCTTCAGCAAACTTCTCTCCTCCTCCGTTTTTGACAATTTTACTTTATAAGGAGCTATTTTGTTCAGTGAGTTTTTGTATATATTTTTTCCACTTGGTCAATTCTCCCTTTTCAAAAAGTCTTCTGCCTGTTTTGCCAATTGATCTACTCTGGTTTTTAAAGTGTTATTTTCTTTGGTATTTTTTCCTCCTTTACCAAGATGTTGACTTTTTTCATTTTTTGGTATAATTCTCATTTCTTTCCCCAAATTTTCCTCTACCTCTCTTATTTGACTATTAAAATTCTTTTTAAGATATTTTAGGTGAATTTTGTAATTTTGTAATTGAGTTCAATTCACATTTTTTATTTAGGACTTTAGATATAACCATTTTGACTTTGTTATCTTCTTTTGAGTTTGTATTTTGATCTTCTCAGTCACCATAAAAATGTTTTATGGTCAATTCGATTTTTGTTGTTTGTTCATTTTCCCAGGCTATTCCTTGTCTTTTATCTTTATGTAAAAGTTTGGTTTTACTCCCATGGTGGGGGGGAACTGTCCTAAGTACTAGATGAGGTACTGCCCTAAGTTTCAGATTTTTCATGCTGCTGTTTTCAGAGCTAGTTCCAGGTATCTGGAAATTTTCAGTTCTTTCAAGTTGGCATTCTACGAGGAGAGGTGTGATCCCTGCTCTCCTGGCCTGTGCACTTGTCTATGAGTGATCACAAGAACTCTTTTCTATCCTGGATCTGTGATCAGGGCCCTTACTCCCTACCCCTATATACTCTAGGGTGCTACTAGTCTTCTTCCTTATCCTCATTTTGAGGCATTATTTTAAAATTGTTTGGAGAGGAATTTAGGAGAACTCAGTCAAGATCCTGCCTTTCCTCTTCCATCTTGGCTCTTCCTCTTGGAATTCATAATGTTAATGCCGAACTTAGTGCAGACACTCAATCTCCAATTTAGCTCAGAACTCCTGAGACTCATCATTCTCAGACTCATAGAAGCAGGCATCACAGACATGTAATGCTAGTACTTACTGACCATTCTTCTTTCACAGACTTCTTCAGAGATTTGAAACTTGAAATTTAATTACCTTTCAAATATTTTTGTAAGAAAGTGTAATTTTCAGGGGGAAAACAAAATCATCATACTCCTCCAAATGAAAGGGTAACTTTACTCAGTGATGAAACAACAGACATGGAATTTTTCAGTTCATGCCCCATATCTGTGACCTACTTGTTTCACTTAGGATGAACAATTTTCTCAATAAGCCCTAATTTTCATACATAAAATAGGTTTAATAAAATTCCCCCATCATCCTCAGAAAAGTCCAAGAAAAGCCTAGTGGTACTTTAACCCTTATTGGAAAAACATTTTGTACATTCAACTGGTTAGGCAGAAACTTCATTCTACTGAACTTTTTCTGTTTGCTATAAGAATTCTATATTACTGATACTGTTTAACGTAAAAATTAAATGCCAAACATCATACACAGTAACAGTCACATTGTTCAATGGCTGACTTTGATAGACCTAGCCCTTCTCAGCAGTGCAACGGCCTAAAACAATTCAAAAGGACTCATGATGGAAAATGCCATTCACATCCAGAGAAAGAACTCTGCAGTCTGAATGTAAACTAGTCTATTTTCTTTTTTTGCTTTGTTTTGTTTTTCTTTCTCATGGTTTTTCCCATTCCTTGCGATTCTTCTATACAACATGACTAATGTGAATATATGTTTAATAGGAATGTACATGTAGAGCCAATATTGGATTGCAGGCTGGCTTGGGGAGGAAAGGGGAGAAAATTTTAAACTTATGAAAGTGAATGTTGAAAACTAAAAATAAGTAAACTAAAAAAGGTAAAAATATATATAAAAAAAATTAAATGCAAAAGTTCAAACAATCTGCTATTAATGTTGAAGAACTACTGTCCTATTGCCCATCATAACCCAGAAACCCCACAACTTTCCCTAGGGTAAGCTAAAGCAAATAAGACAAGGATTGCTGAACATAAAATGGTGAGAATTTTCGCACCCAGAGACTTTTCCTTCTGAGCATTTTGTTACTGTTGTTTTTCTGTCATTTCAGTCAGGTCTGATTATTCATGACCCTTTTGGTTTTCTTGGCAAAGATACTGGAGAGGCTTGCCTTCTTTTTCCATAAATTCATTTTACATATGAGGAAATTAAAGTCAACAAAATTAAGTGAATTACCCAGGATCAAATAGCTAGTTAAGTGTGTGAGGCCAGATTTAAAACCAGGAAGATGAATATTCTTAACTCCAGGCCCAGAACTCTATCCATTGTGCTACCTAATTGCTCCTATTTTCCCTAGGAAAGACCAAATGTAATTCTTGCTCACCTCCCCTCTGAAATCCTGGAGCAGTTTTGAAGGTTACTAGTAGTTCAGGGCTAATGCCACTGCTAAGTAAGCAAAGAATGTAAAGCATTTTGTATAAACCTCAAAGTGCTATACAAACATCAGCTATTATATCAGATGTTAATATAGTACTTTAAGGTTCTTTATGTGTCTTTCTTACAACAATTATTTAAAATGAGTAGTGCAGGTATAATTATCTCCAGTTTTTTTTATTTCCATATAAATTTATTTATTTAACTTTTTACATTCATTTTCACAAAATTTAGGGTTCCAAATTTTCTCCCCATTTGTCCCCTCCCCTCACCCCAATACACCCAGCATTCTAATTTCCTCTGTCACCAATTTGCCCTCTCTTCAATCATCCCTCCCTTTTCTTATCCCCATCTTCTCTTTTGTACCGTAGGGCCAGAAAACTCTCTATTCCCCATTACCTGTATTTCTTATTTCCTAGTAGCAAGAACAATACTCAACAGTTGTTCCTAAAACTTTGAATTCCAACTTCTCCCCATTCCTCCCTCCCCACCCATTCCCTTTGGGAAGGCAGGCAATTCAATATAGGCCATATCCGTGTAGTTTGGCAAATGACTTCAATAATAGTTGTGTTATGTAAGACTGACTACATTTCTCTCCCTCCTATCCTGCCCCTCATTGTTTCTATTCTCTCTTTTGATCCTGTCCCTCCCCAAAAGTGTTGACTTCAAATTGCTCCCTCCTCCCATTGCCCTCCCTTCCATCATCTCCCCCCCACCCTGCTTATCTCCTTCTCCCCCACTTTCCTGTATTGCAAGATAGGTTTTCATACCAAAATGAGTGTGCATTTTATTCCTTCCATTAGTCAAATGTGATGAGAGTAAACTTCATGTTTTTTTTCTCAGTTCTCTTTTTCTCTCCACTAAAACGTCTCCTGCCTGCCTCTTCTATGAGAGATAATTTACCCCATTCCATTTCACCCTCTCTCCTCCCACTACATTTGTCTCTCACCGTTTACCTTGATTTCTTTTAAGATATGATCCCATTCTATTCAATCTACTCTGTGCTCTCTGTCTCTGTGTTTGTGTGTGCACGTGTGTGCATCTGTGTGCATGTGTGTGTGTATGTGTATGTATGTGTAACCCCACCAACTATCCCGATACTGAAAAGTTTCAAGAGTTACAAATATTGTCTTTCCATGTAGGAATGTAAACAGTTCAACTTTTGTAAGTCCCTTATGACTTCTCTTTGCTGTTTACTTTTTCATGCTTCTTCTTATTCTTGTGTTTGAAAGTCAAATTTTCTTTTCAGCTCTGGTCTTTTCATCAAGAATGCTTGAAAGTCCTCAGTTTCATTGAAAGACTGTATTTTCCCCTGAAGTATTATACTCAGTTTTGCTGGGTAGGTGATTCTTGGTTTTAGTCCTAGTTCCTTTGACCTCTGGAATGTCCTATTGCATGCCCTTTGATCCCTTAATGTAGAAGCTGCTAGATCTT
>JAQQSK010011771.1:0-12143 GCA_028658325.1 Potorous gilbertii
GGTAATGGTGAGAGAGAAATGTAGTGGGAGGAGAGAGGGTGAAATGGAATGGGGTAAATTATCTCTCATAGAAGAGGAAAGCAGGAGACTTTTTAGTGGAGGGAAAAAGAGGAGAGCTGAGAAAAAAAACCATGAAGTTTACTCTCATCACATTCGACTAAAGGAAGAAATAAAATGCACACTCATTTTGGTATGAAAACCTATCTTACAATACAGGAAAGTGGGGGAGAAGGAGATAAGCAGGGTGAGGGGGCGATGATGGAAGGGAGGGCAATGGGAAGAGGGAGTTATTTGAAGTCAACACTCTTGGGAAGGGACCGGATCAAAAGAGAGAGTAGAAACAATGAGGGGCAGGATGGCATGGAGGGAAATATAGTCAGTTTTATACAACATGACTATTTGGAAGTCATTTGCAAAACTACACAAATATGGCCTATATTGAATTACCTGCCTTCCCAAAGGGAATGGGTGGGGAGGGAGGGATGGGGAGAAGTTGGAACTCAAAGTTTTAGGAACAACTGTTGAGTATTGTTCTTGCTAGTAGGTAATAAGAAATACAGGTAATGGGGAATAGAAAGTTATCTGGCCCTACAGGACAAAAGAGAAGAAGGGGACAAGGGAAGGGAGGGATGATAGAAGAGAGGGCAGACTGGTTATAGGGGAAATTAGAATGCTGGGGTGGGAGAGGGGAATAAATGGGGAGAAAATTTGGAACCCAAAATTTTGTGAAAATAAATGTAAAAATTTAAATACATAAATTTATATTTAAAAGGAAAAAAATGTAGAATTGGGAAAAAAAAAATCACATTTCTCCCTAGCCTCAAAATAGTATCTCAGGCAGTTTCTCCCCAGGCCATGGACATACCTTATCTTCCTTTCCGTTATAGTAGCCAGCTGCACCTATAGAACCAACTGTGTACTGGCTTAATGGGCTGCTCACTGACTCATAATGACATTTACTATTCACTGACATGTATTCTAGACTTGGACATACTCATACTCCCTTAGATTTATCTTGTCTAACAAGACTCTGATGACAACAACCTGGTTTTTATGAGTCAGCCCTGACTGCTAGTTGACTTAGTGACATTTTAGGCCCAAAACCACACCTCCAGGTGACGCTCCCTTGGGCTAAATCCCAATGAATTTTGGGTAAAATACCTGCACAGTAGATACCAAAAGTTCATGTTCCTTTAAGAACTGGCCATTCTTTAACCACTCCCTAATCCCACCCCAAAATACCTAGTTAGCATATCTGGCACAAATGATGCTATAGAATATCCTGTATAAACTTTCCTTGTAACCCTTTAAGGGTGCAGGTTCCCTAAGAACTCTTGCCGCTGAAGAGCATAATAAATCTTTACCTTGACTCCAACAATGTTTGTGTCTGTGAATTCTTCTCCAGATGACCTGCCCCTGGTACCTTGGTCTTTGTGGGGGTCACACACCCTGCTTCCAGCCCTCATCACTACCACTCTTGGATTTCTCTCATTTTTCCAACATGCCCCAAGAACTCCCTATTGTTACAACCTTGCTATCCTGCAAGATTCCATCAGCCTCAGCAAATCCTTTCATTGGCAATTTTTGTCCTAAAAAGTGAAACCATAGACTCCAAAACCTTCATTTAAAAAGTAATGTCCAGGTCTCACTTGACTGTATCATTCTAGGACTTCTCTGACTTCTCCACCATACCCCAAAGTACTTTTCTTCTTCCTTCTTCTCCTCTTCTTCTGCTTCTCCCACTGACCATGTGAGGAGTCATAATCTCACATGCTGGTGCAGTGGCCAAAGGAATATAAATTTTGATTGCTTATACTTTGCAAAATTTATTGAAATTTAGAGACTAGGTTGTTTTTCTTCTCTATTCATTTTATCATTTTTTTCCATGAAATATTGGGATAATTAACTCTTTGGGTCATATAGTTTTAATTTATGATTTCTTGAAAGATAACTCTGAACAATCAGGCTTTGATAAAGCATACTGTGATTGAAATAGTGCTATTTGATTTTGCTTTAAACCTAAATCACTCTGATTTTCACTGATTGGCCAATAATAGGTCCCAGCCCAAGCCTCACTTGCTTGTTGTTTGGGTTTTGATGGCTCAGAAAGAATGTAAATAGCAATTGTTTTTACTCTGGCCAGAAACTAGTGGTCTTCCCACTAAGCCATCTTTTGCCTCAATTCTTACCTACCCTTTAACTGCAGAATGAGTATTGTCTCAGATAAACTGAAACCTGGAAAAGACCTTAACTTAAAAAGATCAAGAACTCCCACTGTATCTGGGGTCATTGACAATTATCTTGACCTATGTCTTGCCACTGGACTTAGATGACTCTGGAGGAGGGAGTGATGTTGATAACCTTTGTATAGCTCTGCCTCACTCCAATACAATTCACTTGCAAGCCAAGACATCACCCTCCTGATATAATTGGTCCTCGTCAACAGTGAAGAAGGAACAGCAATGCCCTCAAGTTGGATGCCTCATTTCCCTTTTCATCTTCAATTTTTTGTTGTTGTTGTCTTTCCTCATTAGATTATAAATTCCTTGAGGTCAATGACTCTTTTTATTTTCTTCATGTTTTTCTCCCTCAAACTTAGTACAAAACTTAGAATATTTTAGGTGCTTAATTAATTTTTACTATTATTGAATGACACCTATATTTAACAGTCATTATTTGGATTAAAATTCATCTAAGGAGATGAAGGACAAGATTGGTAAAAAGAGAACCAGCAGATAGCAGTGTCCTGAAAACCTAGAAAAAGCTGAAGGAGACCATAGAGGAGAAGAGGATCATCAAAAGTTGTTAAAGGAGTGAAGAGATATTGCAATTAAGATACATGGGATGATAATGGAAATGGAATTATCAAGTGAGAGCTTTTGGAGGAAGTGGTAGACATGGGCATGTGTACTGGTAGTTGAGATGCAGCCAGTAGACAAGGAAATAGTGAAAATAAGAGAGAGAGTGGAATGAAAGTGGGGACAATGTGCCGGAGAAGATAGGTTGCGATTCTGTCATTTGTATCTATAGAAGGGTTTACCTTTACAAGAAGTGTCATGTGAGATAGTGAATGTGGAGATGGTAGCAGAAGGTATCTGGATGGTTAGAAATAATTAGGAGGTCTCAGTGAAATATTTGACAAGGTTTACAGCTGAGATGGTGGGGAAGGAATGACTCCAGGAGGTTTCAAAATGTGTGGAAACATCTGGAAAACTATTTTGAAGTATGATAGTGCATCAACCAGGGAAGTGTAAAGTAATTGCCTTGCTACAATGAAGTCACAATTGAGATTATGTAGCAAAAATGTGTAGTGGATCCAGTCAGAGCAGTTTCATGATTTTCTCCAGGTTTGTTTGGCAAAATGTGAACAAGGGAGACAAATGTTTCATACATAGATACTGTAGTGATCCTGAGGATACTTCTTTCCTCCCCCTCACTCAACCAAAACATCTTCTGTTCCTTTTCCTTTTTATACAGACACTAGGTTATTCAGATGTAACAGTATCACCTAAGGGTTCATCATAATCTAAGATTTTTGCCTTACCAATTCTTTTCTTTTCCTTAAGGAATAATGTGTATGTGTGTGTGTGTGTGTGTGTGTGTGTGTGTGTATGTCTCTCTGTGTGTGTGTGTACTATGTTCTTCCTTTCCATCTGCTTTTTCAGAAAATCATTTTCTTACACATACCTTGATACCCTTTCATGCAAAGGACACAAAATCATTTATTATTCTTTGTTGACTTGATGGTGAGGATAGAAAAATAAAGGCTGTTCCATCCTTTTTATTTTTATTCCCAAGAACATGTACAGTGACTGATATATAATCAGCATTTAATTGATGCTTCCTGATTTATTGATTGATGGATACATTAATCACATTCCCCCTTGTATTTTTCAACTTTTGTCATGTTATCTCATATAAATCTGCATTCTCCCTTTGTTCAATTAATAAGCTTAAAGACCATGTATCTAATTATGAATGACAAATATGAGCAGAAAGAGTAATGTACATATTTTAAAGAAAAATGGAGTGCTATTATAAATGATAAATAACCCATGCAACATCAATCTCTGATATGCCTAGAAACCTCTTCAGTATCTCCCCAATCAGTTCCATTTAACTCTTCAGCTTTCAGTATTTCTATTTTCCTCAAATTCTAGTACCTAAATAAAATTTAGAAACAACCTTCTTTCTTATCCAAGGTCATTTTCCCCCATTTGTTTCAATCACTGCAACTGTATTGTTTTTTTGCTGTTTTTCATTACTGATCCAAGCCAGGATCAAATATTTGACTGCTGTAGGCAAGGTTTGTAAGTCATATCCCCTGCATATTACCTGAAGACTTAGAGAATTTATTTTAACTAACACATGCTATCTAACATTTAAAAATAAATAAAGCTCAATATTTCATGGAGATCATAATTTTCTCACATTAAGGATATAATTTTTTTTAAAGTTAAATATTTTTAAAGATATGTTCTAAAACTACTTTATGTTGTTGTTTCTCAAGAAATTGAAGCCATAATTATAAGTTATTGAATTCTGTTTTGTCATTTTGACAATATACATTGTGAGTGTTTTTGTTTGTAAGTTGACTTTTTTGGTAATTACTAATATCTGTCCTATAGCTGATTCCTATTGTACACTAAGGACCTTTATTTTTTATACATGGAGAACCTCTTTCTTCTCCAGCCCTCTCTATGCTTCCATGACAGTTCCTTCATAATGAAATCTCATAATGCCCCAACTCTTCATCCTAATGTTTCAATTAATCTCTGAAATGACCATGTTAGAAATGCCCTCTGCTGCTGTTATTTATTCATTTTTCAGTCATATTCAACATTTCATGACTCCATTTGGGGTATTTTAGCAAAGACATGAGAGTGGTTTGCCATTTCCTTCTTGAGACCATTTTACAGATTAGGAACTGAGGTAAACAGGGTTAAGTGACTTGCCCAGAGTCATACAGCTAGTAAAGTGTTTGACATCAGATTTGAACTCAGGGAGATAAGTGTTTCTGATTCCAAACCCAGTGCTCTCTATTAGTCTTGCCACCTAGCTGTCTCATTAAGAATTTTTTGTTGTTGTTGTTTAGTCATGTCCGACTATTACTGACCCTATTTGGGATATTCTTAGCAAAGACAAAGGAGAGATTGGGCATTTCCTTCTCCAGCACATTTTATAGATGAGGACACTGAGGCAAACAGGCTTAAGTGGCTTGCCCAGTGTCACACAGCTAGTGTCAGAAGCAGATTTGAACTCAGCTTCCATATCCATTATGCAACCTAGCTGCCTCCTCCCCCAAACCCCAATTAAGGAGAATATTCAGGCCAGCTATGTCTCATTTCTCTACAGGTTTCACCTTCTCTCATCCACTTTTCTTCAACACAGTAGATTTCTCTCTCTTCCATCTACTTTTCAGCTTTCTTTTAAATGTTATCTTACCTCATTAAAATGTAAGCTCTTTGGAGGAAGGTACTATCTTTTTTTTCTACTTGTATTTGCATTCTCAGTACTCAGTAGGGTACCTGGCAGTAGGAAATTGTTAATGCTTGTTGACTGACTGACTAGCTGATTTCCTTGGGTTATTTGCCTAGTAATGGCACTCTTTTATTTTGGAATGATTATTTTTCGTATATACAGCACTTGTTTGAGTTACCCATAGATCTTGGATATCAGAATTTTACCAGAGGTCTTTAATAAAAATATTTCATGAATTTATTATTTCTTTTATTCTGGTTGCATTGATTTTGTTCATGAAAATAGCTTTCAGTTTTAAATAATGAAAACTGTCACATCTGTATTTTACAATCTTTATCTTTTGATTTGAATCCATTTAAAAAATTTATTTCATGCTACAAATGACTGAAGGCAGCTAGTTGGCTAAATAAATATAGTACTTGGCCTGGAGTCAGAAAGACCTGAACTCAAATCCAACCTCAGACACTTATTAGCTGTAAGTGGTCAAGACACTTAAATTCTGTTTGCCTTAATCTACTGGAGAAATAAATGACAAACCACTCTAGTATCTTTACCATGAAAACCCCATGGTCAGCAGTAGTGTGCTATGGCTCACAGAGTCCTGCAGAGTCAGATATGACTGAACAATAGCAAAAATGAATAAGTGAATTAACTAGCCACTCATGGAGTACTGTACAGAAATCAGTGTATTCTGACTTGCCAAACAACTAAATTAATCTCATGCTGATTAAAGAAAACACTTAGGTTTGTTAATCTGATTGAACAGATATCTATTTTGTGCAAATTCATCTCAGTATATGTAACAGCAAGCACCCTGGCATACACATGAAGACCTTCTCTACAGGTTCTTAGCTCTGTTTTTCTAAAAGGAAAGTATCTTTGAGAGGTTAACAATCTAGTTTAATCAAGCACATTATTATTTTTCCCTTAGTTCAAGGGGAAAAGTCAGCACCCTGAACTTCAGAGAAAATATAAACAGAGAAATAGAGACCAACAGACAGGTTTTCCAATTGTCTGACCATAAATAATACACACATCACAGATCAATAGACAGATTCACCTATCCGACCATTACATGCATACATAGTTACAGAGAGAGAAGCACCAACATTTGGGTTTTCAAAGTCAGGTGGCTCCTTAGTGACTACTCAGAATCTCCTCTGACCCAACAAACACTTCCAATGAATAATCCCCCAAATAAATCCTCACCACAGAGTATTATACACTTTTCAGAGCCAGAGGGCATCACAACCCTTGAGAACCAGTGCATTGTTAGAAATTAACAAAACGTGTGGGCCTTCCTACAAAACAAGTCTCCCCTAATCAAGCTTCCTTTAATGGGCAGGCCCATTAATGGGTGGGGAATATCTTTAACTATCATGGACATAATTGATATTGAATTATATTATATTTTAAATATATCTGTGACTGATCTTTTGAATAAGGCTATTCAGTAGCTGTACTTGTATCCCTCCAGATTCCTGATTATTTCAACAACCTCTTTTCAAGTTCTATGTTCATAAAATGAATTCCTTAATTTTTGTTTTTTGAACTTTTTAGTTTTTTTTTAACTTTCTTACTTAGACCTTTATAAATATAAACAGGCTTTTAGCCCCAAATCAAAACTGTGTCTGTGTGTCTGTGTGTATGTCTGTGTGTGAGAGAGACAGTGGGTATGTAAGTGTGTATATGTATTTTGGGCAGATGAGTGGGTGGAAGCTTCTTCACTAAACATGTAGAAGAATTTTCACTATGTCTTCACCACATATGTGAAAAATGATTGAAAATCAAACAATGAACTGAGGATAATTGTAGAAAACTGTAAAAGTAAAAAGGCTATTCATGCAACTATCATTGAATATGTTTTTCTTATCTATAAATAACATTTGAATAGACTTCTGATGAAAAGTTTTGATTTAATTGTTTTGGTAATAAAGATGACTTTAGAATGAATAATTTTATGGTAACTATTACCAGATGTTGTTACTTCAAAATATGCCACTTAAAGAGCTGAATGAATTCATCATTTTAGAGGAGATACTTTTGCAGTTGACCATTTTACCACTAGTGAATATTTGCTAAATATAAGGTTATTATTTTTATTGAAAACTTTGTTTACCTTTCTGGTAATATGAGCCAACAGATGAATCTCTTCCTTGGAGCCATTCCCATTCAAAGCCAGTAGAGCAAAGCTGCCATCAGAACAAATCCATCAGAATAAATGAGAATTCCTATCTTTGTTTGCTATTTCAGGAGGATATGCATTTATTTCACCTAGTAATTGATCAAGTTGTTTAGATGCATATTAAGGAGAACTTATAAGACACCATTACAAATGTGGATTGCATCTTTTCTGAGGTCATTCTTGTTTGCTCTGATTTTACTAGCAATGTATTCATACAGGTTCTAAAGAAGCTTCTTCAGTAGCTAGAGGTTATATTTAAAATAATTATTTAAGTTGAATTCAAATGTTTTCTCTTAGTATCTAACTTTACCTTAGGTACCTCTAATATTTCTATATAACAGGTATAAATATAAGCATATATAATATTTATATATAATATGGATAGATAATAGACATGTGTATTTATCTCTGTACATATATTTAAACTCCTATGACAATGACAACTTTAGGCATCTTCATAGCACAATGGATAGAGCGCTGGTCTTGGACTTTTGGAAGACCTGAGTATAGATACAACTTAAGATATTAAATAGTTGTGTAAGCCTGAACAAGTCAATCTCTGTTTCAGTTTTCTCATCTGTAACAATGGGGTTAACAATAGCACTTGCTTCCCAGTGTTTTTGTGAGGGTCAAAAGATATAATATTTGTAAAATGTTTCATAAAACTGGAATTATGAGTATTATTGAAATATAAAATACAGCAAATGATCATTAATCAACAAAGCATTTATAACATACCTACTACATTCCATTCCAGGTTCTAGGAATATAGATATATCCATGCATGCATATATAAATATACATACATATATGTGTGTGTATGTATGTGTATATATGTTTACACATATACATACATAACTAAATAAATGTATTCATTCGTTCATGAATGAACAAATGAATGAATGAATAAAAAAAACAAACCTTATTCTTAAGGATGTTACAGTCTGATAGCTATCATTTAGATAGGAAAAGTGATTAAAATTTATTTATATTCCATTGCCTCTATTTTCTAGGATGAAGTTATATAAGACACAAATAACAATGTTCTGTAAGATGACTGAGTGGTATCGGGATTAATGGTGGACCTGAAGTTGGGAAGTCCTGGGTTCGAATCCCACTTCAGACATTTAATAGCTAGAATCATTATATTTCTCTTCGTCTCAATTTCCTCAACTGTAAAATGGGAGTAATAAGAGTGTGTACTTTCCGGAAATGTTTAAAATAAAGGCCTTAGCGCAGTGTCTTGCACATAGTATAATTATACACCATATAAGTACCAGCTATTATATAAGGCACATTTAAGTCTATTTTGACCTTGTGCTATCATATGATTACTGACAAAAGTGGAATTCCTTTTTATCTTAAAAGAATACTTCTGTCGTTGCTTTCTAATGCTCTTGCATTGCTTACACACCGCCTGCAGGGTGCTTACTTCTAGATAACTTCTCAAACGCTCTTCATGAAGGAGTTATTCTTGAATCAAAAAGAAACCTGCTATGTGCATACAGTGAAAAACATAATTTCGGAAGAAAAACTTGAGAGAGTTGAATGCATTCATAAATTCTGTATGGTCTAGTCACAGAGTTCTATCATGATTTTATAACAACTCAAAAAGCATTTATTTCACATCTAACATAAGGAGACTATATCATATTATCTTGTGAAGTGTTGAGAAAAACATAGTTTTCATATAACATAGTTCCTGTCTTTGTAGAAGTTTTAATTAGGGCATATGGCATTAACACATATAAATAAAATCCCAAGTAACACTTGAAAAGTGCATCCACAACACAGAGGGCTATGTGAGGCATGAGATATAATGAAGATGGGTCAGTGTGTTTGCAGGAGTGAGTTTCATCAAAAGGTCCTTGGAAAAAGGTGATATTCACACTGAGCTTCAAGGTATGGACAGGAACTTCAATGGAAAAGGAAGAGAAGAAAGAAGAGAGTGAATGGGCATTCCAGGGAAATAGAATATTATGAAAAATGAGCCTGAAAATGAGGGGTATATAAGAGAATGTCACTTTTATCTTGGCCCTTCTTGAATATGGAGAATAAATATAACAAAATGTGTGAAATTTTATTAACCAAAAATGGTATGTATTTATAGGTTATTTAATTCATTCTGGCCTAAATGATCTCAAATACTTTGTTTAGATCCTCATTAAAATGCCCACTTGTGTGATTTTTCCTTCATCTTTGTATTTAATATAAATTAGAAATTCCACTATATTTCAAGCAGCTCCTTCCCTCCTTCCCTCCCTCCCTCCCTCTCTCTCTCTCTCTCTCTCTCTCTCTGTCTCTCTCTCTCTCTCTCTTTCTTTCTCACTCTGTTACCATCACTCATTAGTTGTAAAAGCAACTGTAAATGAGGTGATTTAAAGTCTGATTGCTGGCAGCTATGTTTAAATGAGAGCAATATTGATATAAAACATTTGTTAGACAGTAGAGCTTTCTTCCTGTCTATGATTGCTATATGCAGTACCATGTCTAAGAAAATAGTATATAAATAATGTGATGAATAGTTTGATACTGTTTTCAGAAGTAATTTTGCAAACTTCATGAGAACAAAACTCACACTGGGCGTATCTAGATAATAAATGTATCATTTTTATTGAATTTTTTCAATCTTAAAACATTTAAAATACCGTAGAAGGTTGCAAACCCAAAAGAATTTTAAAAACAATGTGCTCCAATGCCTGTTTATAGAGATCAGGAGAGTGAGGCAAAGATGTAGTTGATCTGACATCATGCAGCTAATAGGCACCAAAGCAGTGGCTTAAATACTTTTAAGTCCAGTGTTTTTACCAGTGCAATTAAAAATGTAACTACTAATAACAGCAACATTAACTAACATTTATATAGCACTTACTATGGGCCTGGTTCTATCCTAAATCCTAGGTGGTCCTCATTCATTCCTTGCAACAACACTGACAGGGAAATGTAATTATCACAGTTTTACAGGAAAGGAAAACTTAGACAAACAAGTGACTGTGCCATGTTTCCTCTCAGTTCACTTTGCTATCCTTCTGGAATTCCTCCACGTCTGGAGCCTTCAACTCTATTATGGAATAATAACCAAGAAAAGGACTTTTTTGATCATTTTGTTTCAACTTCTCATTATTCCCCAAAGGAAAATGAGGGTCCTAAAGGCGAAGAGTCAATCAATCATTCAGTAGCAATTTATGCATTGCCTGTCATTTTAATAATAACTGAGGAAACAAAGAGGAAAAAAATGAAACAGTCTAAACCCAGATCTTCTTTGAAACCAAAGTTTTATGCGTTTGAGGTCTTTTCCCTTTGCTAGCACATTTTTATTTTTAGCAGCTTATAAATTGAAGTTTGAATTGATTTAAAATAAAATTTTAATCCTAGTTGTGAGTAATTTTGTTTTAGAGCTCAGGTTCCTCTTACTGTTGTTTTCTGGATTATGTCAGGGAGTTCAAATTCAGAGATGCCTCTTATGTCCTAAGCCACACTTAGGATTCCATTCTAAAAGGGTTCTTAATCTCTGCGATGCCACCTTCACCACCCTTGAACCTGTTGGTTCTTGCCCATAGAAGCAGCCAGGGGTTAGCCACATGTTCCACTGCCAGGTCTGACTCCTGGAAAGAGTAGCTGGGTCCTTCTAGCGTCTCCTCAGTCCACCTGATGAAAAAGTTTGTGAGATAAATATTCATGGGGTGAATATTCATGAAACCATGAGGTGAAAGTTCATGAAATGAAATTTATAGAGGCTGAATGAGGTGAAGTTTCTTGAGACCTAGTCTGCTTCCTGATGGAGCCATTCCAGGGCCTGCTGTTTTTTATTTCATTGGAGTTGGCCTAGAGGTTTCTATCATTCAGTTGGGTCAACCTCAGCCCCTGTATGTATTATCTTTCCTGAGGTACTTTCAGGTTGCATAGGTGGACAACTGCTTTACCCCTTTATTTTTGCTGCTCTACGTTCATTTCATGGAGATTTTCTGTCTGTAAGGAGCCTGGAAATTTCTGACATCCTCTGCTATATTACTAGCAGAGTTAATTTAATTTACATATCTCTAATAAATACTGACATAGCATTTTTCCATATGATTATAGACAGTTTTGACTTCTTTTTCTGAAAACTACCTATTCATATCATTTGACCATTTATAAATTGGGGAATGATAAATTTGACACACCTCTATATTCAGTATGTATTTAAGAAATGAGGCCTTTCTCAAAGAAACTTATATATATTCATAGTCTGTGGCACATTTTAGCATGATATTGTTTCCCTGATTATCTTCTTTAATTATATCTGATTTTGCTTTTTCTTTTTCTGATGTCATGACTGCTACCCCTGCCTTTTTTAATAAATTTATTTATTTACTTTTTACATTCATTTTCACAAGATTTTGGGTTCCAAAATTTTCTCCCCATTTGTCCCCTCCCCACTCCCCAATACACTGAGCATTCTAATTACCCATATCACCAATCTACCCTCTCTTCTTTC
>JAQQSK010011772.1:0-12143 GCA_028658325.1 Potorous gilbertii
GATCAAAAGAGAGAATAGCAACAATGGGGGCAGGATAGGATGGAGGGAAATATAGTTAGTCTTACACAACACGACTATTATGGAAGTCATTGGCAAAACTACACAGATATGGCCTATATTGAATTGCCTGCCTTCCCAACGGGATTGGGTGGGGAGGGAGGGATGGGGAGAAGTTGGAACTCAAAGTTTTTGGAACAACTGTCAAGTATTGTTCTTGCTACTAGGAAATAAGAAATACAGGTAATGGGGAATAGAAAGTTATCTGGCCCTACAGGACAAAAGAGAAGATGGGGACAAGAGAAGGGAGGGACAATAGAAGAGAGGACAGGTTGGTAATAGGGGAAATTAGAATGCTCAGTGTACTGGGGTGGGAGAGGGGACAAATAGGGTGAAAATTTTGGAACCCAAAATCTTGTGAAAATGAATGTAAAAAGTTAAATAAATAAATTTATATTAAAAAAATTCAAAAAAATAAAAATAAACATGTGCATCCTTAGGAAAATCATGACAATATACTTTCTTGAAGCCAAATTGATGATAATCCTTACCAGCTTGATAGTTTCCTTGTATTTGATTCACATAAAAATCCTGAAATAGTCAGGATGTGAGGTCACTGCTCACCAACCACAACATTTTGAAATATTGAAGAAACGCTAGATTTCCCTGAAGTCTGAGCTTGTATCTCAGGCTAGGACCTTAAATATTAGTTAAGAATTAACTCAGAATGTTAACAAAAACAATCAAGTTCACAGGGCATGCTAGAAACTATCTGTTAGTAATAGATAACTATTAACTCTTTATTACATGGGAATTATAGACATCTTCTTACATAAAGACCAGTTACAGTGATTGATAGGTATTAATAGGTCAAAGTTGGCGTATTATTTTGGCTTATGCCATATATTTTGATTTAGGCCGCAATACCACTGGAGTACAACAGTGCACAAAGTACAGACAACAAGAAGAATGATTATCTAGCTCCCAGAATAATTTGAGGTCTGGGATATCGAATACCATCCCTTTCTCTAAAAGGTGCCTACAGTTAGTTTATGTCCCAAACAGTCCTAACATAATTTTATTTCCCTTGCATAAAATCAGACACATGAAGGAAAGCTCACAAAAGAAGTATATGAAGACAGAGTTCAGGGGACATTAGAAGGTAGGTAGGAAAGGGGAAATGAAAAGAGTCATCTTTTAGGTCTGAATCTATAATATTCCATTTCTACTTAGAAGATATTAAAAGTGTGGTGTGATGAATAGAGTGCTAGATTTGAAAGCAAATGTTTTGGGTTTAAAATTGGCCTCTACTATTTCCAAACTGTGTGATCTTAGACAAACTCTTCTTCTGGGCCTCAGGCTCTGTGTTAATAAATGAAGGGGTTGGACTAGCTGACATATAGGACCCTTCCAGTTCTAAATATATAATCCTAAAGTTTTATTGTGTATCCAATCTGATGCATAATAAAGATTTTATATATTCTTTTAAAAAAAAAAGTCCAAAAAGCCAATGAGGAAAATAATGCCTTAAAAAGCCAAATTGGTCAAATGTGAAAGGAGGTCCAAAAGCTCATTGGATAAAATGATTCCTTAAAAATTAGAATGAAGAAAATGGAAGTCAATGACTTTATGAGAAATCAAAAAATTATAAAACAGAACCAAAAGAATGAAAATTTAGAAAACAATCTGAAAAACCTTATTAGAGAAACCACTGACCTGGATAATAGATCCAAGAGAGATGTTTTAAAAATTATTGAAGTACCTGAAAGTCATGATCAAAAAAAGAACCTATTCATCATCTTTCAAGAAATTATCAAGGAAAAATGCCCTAAAATTCTAGAACCAGAGAATAAAATAGAAATTAAAAGAATCCATCAATCACCTCTGGAAAGAGATCCTAAAAGAAAAACTCCTGGGAGTATTGTAGTCAAATTTCAGAGTTCCCAGGTCAAGGAGAAAACATTGCAAGCAGTCAGAAATGAACATCTTGAGTATTGTGGATAGACAATCAGGATAACACAAGATCTAGCTTCTTCTACATGAAGGGATTGAAGGACTTACAATATGATATTCCAGAGGTCAGAGGAGTCAAGGTTAAAACGAAGAATCACCTACCCATCTATACTAAGTATAAGTCTTCAGGGTTATAAAAATGAATATTCAATGTAATAGAGGACAAAAAGACCAGAACTGAATAGAAAATTTGGCTTTTAAATATAAGAACCAAGAGAAGCATGAAAAAGTAAACAGAAAAGAGAAATCACAAGAGACTTATTAAAGTTGAACTGTTTACATGCCTACATGGAAAGATATTGTTAACTCATGAGACTTTTCTCAGTATTAGGGTAGTTGGAGGAAATATATAGATAGAAAGATAGATAGATAGATGATGCACAGGGTTAGTTAATATGAAGGGATGATATCTAAAAAGTAAAATTAAGGGGTGAGAGAGAAGTACATTGGCAGAAGGAGAAAGGGAGAGATAGAATTGGGTAAATTATCTCACATGAAAGAGGCAAGAAAAAGGCTTTACAATGGAGTGGAAGGGAGAGAGGTCAGAAGAAATGAGTGAACCTTACTCATCGGATTTGGCTTAACAAGGGAATAACATATACACTCAATTGTGTATCTTACCCTACAGGAAAGTAGGGGGAAGGGTATAAGAGAGGGGAATGATACAAGGGAGGGAAGACTGGGGAAAGGGATGGTCAGAAACAAACACTTTAGAAGAGGAACAGGGTTAAAGGAGAAAATAGAATAATTGAAGGGTGAGATAGGATGGAGGAAAATATAGTTAGTCTTTCACAACATGACTATTATGGATGTGATTTGCATAACTACACATGTATAACCTATATTGAATTGCTTGCTTTCTCAATAGGGGTGAGTGGGGAGGGAAGAAGGGAGAGAATTTGGAACTCAAAATTTAAAAACAAATGTTAAAAATCGTTTGTACATGAAAGTGGGGTATAGGCAAGGGGGTATAGGAATCTATCTTCTTCAAGAAAGTAAAGGGAAAGGGGATAAGAGGGTCAAATGATAAAAGGGAGGAGAGACTAGGAAAATGGATAATCAGAATGCATGCCATCCCTGGATATGGGGGAGGGGAAAGATGGAAAGAAAATTGGAACTCAAAATCTTGTGGAAATGAATGATGAAAATTAAAATAAGTAAATAAATTTAAATCTTAAAAAAATAAAAATAAAATATTGAACTTCCATCTCCAAACCCTTTCCTATAAGGAAAAGAAATCAATGTGGCAATTAGCAATGGGGAATACATGCTTTGAGGAAGGTTTCTCCAGATGGGTGAACCAAAGTAAAGAAATCAACCAGTCTAGTTGTTCCATAAGATGTAGTAACCAGGGTAGTCGGAAGTGGAGGGGACCTCTTAGAGCATCAAGTTCCATGCTACATACATAAGAAACTTTTCCAAAATACACCTGAAGAGTAATCACATAGCCTTTACCTAAAGACATTTAGTGAGGAGGAATCTACTACCTCGCAAGAGAACTCATTTCATTTTTTAATTGTTAGAAAAAGTTTCCCTTACTTTAAGACTGTTTGCCTCCTTGTAAAAATCTACCCCTTTTTTCTTTATTCTTCCTTTAGGAGACAAGAAGAAAAATCTGGTCCCTCATTCAAGTAAGACTTTCAAATCCTTGATGAGAGTAATCCCATTAATTACCAAAGGAGAAAATGCCATAGAGGCACAAACAAAACAGGGAAAACCTTTCAAATAACCAGTTTCTCTAAGACCCTAGTCTACCTGTCTTTTATTCTAAACAAATAGATCTTTAGTAACAGCAAAAGAACAGTGACCTAGAATGCAAGGTTTTCACTGCCTTTATTAATGGACTGAAGATAGCCACAGAGCAGAAAGATAGTGGTAAGGTCTCTTACCACCATTATTTTAAATCATCTATTTCACAGACAATGGTAGCATTCTACGGATTTCCAAATTCTATCCAACCTTCCAACCTCAACTCCAAAGGTTGATTGAGAGCAAAAAACTAGCTATTTTGGGCCTATATTTTTATTTGTCACCTTTAGCACAGTGCTTAGCATTGTTGTTTATAATTTTAGTAATCAAATCAAGCATAACATTACTTCTGGAGAGAGTTCACCATATATGTCAACTCATCATCATTGTCCTTTACTGGACCAAAATTCTTGTGCCTGTCTTTCACACCCCTATATACGTTCCTCAAAGTCAGGAGCTTTATTACTTTTAAAATTTGTATCCTCAGCCCTTAGCACAATATTTGAAACATAGTAAGTGTTTAAATATATACTTTTCATTCATTCATTTCTTTCACTGATATCCATATATCTCATTTTCCCACCTACATTGCAAGTTCCTAGAGAGCATGGACTATGGTTTTTTTTTTGGCATATATTTGTTAAATTGTAAAGGATGCAATTTATGGTTCTCCTTTGGTGTATCTTGGAAACCTGGAGGATATAGCAAGTAATCAACGATAACACATGCAAGAAGTGATACTTTAAAAAAGACATTAAATATATGTTTACTAGACATGGAAGTAGACCAATCATATGTAAGAATAAAAGACAATAGATGAATAACTTTAGCTTGATTTAATTCAAATAACAGCAATGAGAATAATAACTAACATTGATATCATCCCACTGATATAGATTAGCAAAGCATTTTACTCATAGTGCCTTCTTTGAGCCTCGCAATAACTCTTGGACGTACCTGTTATTTCTATCTCATTTCACATACAAGGAGATTTCTTAAGAGAGGTTACATTAATTGCCCAGGGTCATATATCTAGTAAAAGTTTGAAGTATAATTCAAATTCAAATTTTACTAACTTCAACTTGAATACTCCAATAAGCATAATATGTCATTAGGGGGCCTCATTTCAAATATTGCCTCTGATTCTAATTATCTATATGAACTTCAGTCTTGAAAAAGAAAAGGAGACGTTTAAATATCATTAAGTAACATTACCTTTAAAAATACGAAAAGATGAAAGCAAAAGATAGGTAACTAAGGATCAATACAAAAACATGGAAAGGTTCTATAATAATAATGTCACAAACACTAAAGCTCCAACTGAATTAAATTTATTAAGCCATACTAAAGAAAATCATACCTGTCTTTTTAAAATCATATAAGGGCTACATCAATGTCCTGATGGATTTGTGATATCACCAAAGTGATATACAGGGTTGTCAGGGCATGCAAACCTTTTGAGAACACATCCTTTTCCAAGATAGGCAACAGTGACCAATTTATATCACTAAAAACCTTGAAGGATATGATTCCACCTTATGCTAGGGACACAATCCTCTCCTTGCAGTTCCATGAACAAAACACTCTACCTCCAAGCTGTAGATACTTTATTTAGCTGTCCATCATGTCAGAAATTCTCTTTCTTCTTTTCTCTGCTTCCTTGGTCCCTTCCTTCAAGTACCAGTCAAAATCTTTCCATCTAGAGAAAGCCTATTCCAATTCCCCCTAATTGTAGTGCCTTCCATTTGTTGATTACTTCCATTTTATTCTGTATGTAACTTCTTTTATACATATTTGTACTGTGTCTCCTCCATTAGGCTGTGAGCTCCTTGAGATAAGGTACTTTGGACCCTAAGTACTTAGGACATAGTAGGTGAATGTTATTTGAGACAAGTCTCAACAATGACAATACTTAAATCTGTTGTCTCAAATAATACATAGTGGATGGAGTGCTATACTTCTTGTCAGGAAGACTTTCATTCAGATCTTTCTTCTGATGTTTAGTGGTTATGTGAACCTAGGCAGATTGTTTCAATGACCCTTTTCATTCTCATTTGTAACAGAGAGATAAAAATATAAGTAGTACATAAGGTTATTATAAGGTTCAATGAGGTAATATATATGAAATTTCTTTACAAATTTTGAAGTACTATCAGAAAATGTAATCCACTTAGTGGATTCTGTATATATTTGTTACCATGTGCACATGATTCTATACCAGATTAAGTAACAGAGTCATTGTCATATCCCCAATGACCTCCAAAGGGGAAAAGAACATGTTAAAAGTGGAATTGGCTTCCTCAGGAGGTAGTAGGTTTCCTATACCTGGAGGTTACACAATGCGGGCTGGATTTAAGTCTTTTTAGAGATATTGAAATGGATATTCCTATTTAGGTATAGGTTGAACTAGATGACCACCATATCTAGAAGTCTATTATTTCAACACTAAAAAATGAAAATTTCATATATATAGTATATGTATATGTGTGTACAGTGCTTTAGAATGTATAAACCACTTAATGTAATTGATATTATTTGGTTTTAATTAAGAACTATCATCGTGTGCACTAGACTTGAAGTAAGTTGTTGATTTTCAGTAGTTAATAAAGAGAACTCAGAATTATAGTCATCCAAGTAAATTCTGTACTTACCCCCAAAAAATGTTTGGCAATATGTAGTCTAGACATAGCCCATGGCTATGGCTGCTTACTATAGACTCAAGAGTGAGTGCTATTTTTACTAGACATGTCTCACATGGATCCTGTTTCCAATGGCCATTTTATAAATGCCATTGTAGCAGACTCCACTTGTATTTTACATTAAAACAAATAATAAGCCCTCAGCGTATCATGTCAGTCCCCTTCAAAAGGTGATAACTTTTCAATTGTACAAATAGAAATCAATGTATTAATCAGTACTTACTGAATTAGCATGTATTTCTGAAAATGACTTTGCTCTTCCAAAGTATCTTGAAATTATTTTAAGTCCCACAAGGACTTCCAGTCCTTCTCTCAGCAAAGAAATTCTTTTTCTCCCTTTTATCTATGTCCATCCTTAGCCCTATATATGGAGACAGGAAGACCTGGGTTCATATCTGACTTGAAATAATTGCTACTTAAATGATCCTGGACAAACTACTTTCAGCTTCAGTTTATCATCTGTAAAATGGGGACAGTAAAGCACCTGACTCTAAAAGTTGCCATGAGGAGGATGGAGCCAAGATGTTGGAGTAGAAACACTGACCAATTCTACTTCTCTCCCATAGCCCATAAAATACCAGTAAAAATGACTCTAAACAAATTCTAGAGCAGCAGAAGTCACAAAACAACAGTGTGAAAGAGATTTCCAACCCAATATGGCCTGGAAGGTCAACAGGAAAGGTCTATCGCACCAGACTCAGAGCAGAGCACAGCCCAACGCAGAGCTACATAGACAGGAATGGAGCAGGCTTCATGGCATGGAATCATGGGCAGCAGTTGCTGTTCTCAGATTTCTCAACCCATAAGCACCAAACACAGCTCCAAAGGTCAGTGAAAAAGCCCTTTCACCCAGTAGAGAAGAGCTACTCCCTTCTAGACCTGGGCCCAGGGCAGCAGAAACCACTGTGGTAGCAGTCAGCAGCATCTTTTCTTGGAGACCTCCACTTAAAGACCCTAGAAGTATTGAGTAGTCATCAGAGTCTCAGTTCTGAGTGGTGGCCCTGTGGTGAGGAAGGCTACTGGCATGGTAGAACTGGTGGAGGCTTTGGAGAGAATCCTGGGCAGAAAAGTTTGTGGTTGCTCCGAGACTAGGGCACAGGCCAGGAGAGGAGTAAATTCCTCTCCCTTGACTTTGCCAACTTGGAGGAACTGAGAACTTACAGCTCCCTAGAGTTTACCTTCCACTTGACAAAGGACTCAAAAGTCAAGAAACTGGCTGGGGAAATGCCCAAAAAAGGGGAAAAAATGGGATGATATTTCTCTAATGGAGGAAGACATCAAAGTCAAGGCTTCTACATCAAAAACTTCCAAGAAAAATATGCAATGGTCTCAGGCCATGGAAGAACTCAAAAAGGATTTTGAAAATCAAGTAAGAGAGATGGAGGAAAAATTGGGAAGAGAAACCAGAGCAATGCAAGAAAATCATGAAAAATGAGTCAACAGCTTACTGAAGAATATTCAAAAAATCTTAAAGAAAATTAGACTTTATAGACTAACCCAAATGGCAAAAGAGGTCCAAAAATCCAATGAGGAGAAGAATGCTTTAAAAAGTAAAATTAGTCAAGTGGAAAAGAAGGTTCAAAAACTCACTGAGGAAAATAGTTCTTTAAAAATTAGGATGGAGCACATGGAAGTTAATGACTTTATGAGAAACCAAGAAATTATAAAACAAAACAAAAAGAATGAAAAAATTGAAGACAACATGACATATCTCACTGGAAAAACAACTGACCTGGAAAATAGATCCAGGAGAGATTATTTAAACATTATGGGACTACCTGAAAGCTATGATAAAAAAAAAAGAGCTTAGACATCATCCTTCATGAAATTATCAAGGAAAACTGCTCTGATATTCTAGAACTAGAGGGCAAAGTAAATATTGAAAAAATCCACAAATCATTTCCTGAAAGAGATCTGAAAAGAAAAACTCCTAGGAATATTGTAGCAAAATTCCAGAGTTCCCAGGTCAAGGAGAAAATATTGCAAGCAGCTAGAAAGAAACAATTTGAGCATGGTGGAAATACAATCAGGATAACGCAAGATCTAACAGCTTCTACATTAAGAGATCAAAGGGCTTGGAATATGATATTCCAGAAGTCAAAAGAGCTAGAATTAAAACCAAGAATCACCTTCCCAACAAAACTGAGTCTAATACTTCAGGGGAAAAAATAATCATTCAGTGAAATAGAGGACTTTCAAGTGTTCTTGATGAAAAGACCAGAACTGAAGAGAAAATTTGACTTTCAAACACAAGAGTCAAGAGAAACATGAAAAGATAAACAGGAAAAAGAAACATAAGGTACTTACTAAAGGTGAACTATTTACATTCCTACATCAAGAGATAGTATTTATAACTCTTGAGACTTTTCTCAGTATTTAGGTAGTTGGAGGAGTTATATACATATAGACAGAGAGCACAGGGTGAGTTAAATAGGAAGGGATGATATCTGAAAAATAAAAGTAAGGGGTGCGAGAGGAATAAATTGGGAGGAGAAAGGGAGAAATAGAATGGGGCAAATTTTCTCTCATAAAAGAGGCAAGAAAAGAGAGAAGATAGTGATAAAAAAAGAGGGATGTGATAGAAAGGGGGAAGGGGTAATCAGAATGTATGGTGTCTTGGGGTGGGGCAAGGGGAGAGATGGAGAGAAATTTTGGAATTCAAAATCTTGTGGAAATGAATGTTGAAAATGAAAAATTAATTAATTTTTTCTAAAAAAGGATTGTTCATTTGAAGGCAAATTTTTCTTTCCAAGATATCTGATGTGAGATCCTCTTTGTTTTCTTTGACTTTTAGATAAAAATTTCCTTCTCATATTTTGAAAATAAAAATAAAAGTTGCCATTAACATTAGCTGAAATTTAACTTGTAAAGTGTTTTGCAAACCTTATAGTACTATATTAATGCTTGCTATTATTACTATGCAGAAAATATGCCTTTTCCCCTATCTCCTATAAATGTGAGGGGAGCATGGATGTAAGAAAGTGTCTGGATTTTACCATGAAAGTGAAAATGATTTACAGTTAGAGGGAGATGATAGAGGAGGCATGCTGCTTAACTGAATCTGTAAAGTTCTCTGCCACCCTTATTAGCAGTCCACATGTGAGTGCATTTACTAAAATGACTTTCTGCTATCTGAACCAGAGCAATCATAGTGGGACCCACAGATTCTAAGTGAAAAATGTAATTCTGCCCCATAAAGTCTCCAAAATATCTACCTTAGAACTTTCTGTGATGGGAATCACACAACAAATTTCATATGGTAGGATGACCACAACTAAGTTTTTCTATCAGGAATTCAAGGCATGGATTCACTTTGAAGTCCTGGGACCCATTTATGTCCACATGTTCTTTAATCTCAAGCTTCCATTCAAGCACATACAAACACCTGGTCCTGGCAGGGAACTAGAAATCATATTCAAAGCAATCTCATCCCATCAGCACTGAACACAAACAGCTTAGTGATGGATATTTTACTTAGGTTATTTCTAGTTTGAATTGCAAAAAAGCTGAATAAATCACCCCAGCAGCAAATGCACTGAAATCCTTCAAGATGACAAATCTGCTTTGGCTTTTCCTTTGCAACAGAATCATCTTTCTGAAAGTGAGGTACTCTGTAGGGTAGAAGAAAATTTTTTCCTGTAACATATTTCTGATGCAGCAACTTCTCTTTGCAAGGATTTTAATATTAACACCAAACAAGATTTGAGAGAGAATGTTAATATTTGGAGAAGAAAATGTATAAGGATAGAGTCACACACTTCAGCTTTGTCTTTGTCTCTATTAAAACTTTTTTCCCCAATAGTTATCCCTGGCTTTCTTTTTGTTTTTAAAAGAAACAGCATAGTTTCATAGAAAGTACAGTGAATATATTTGTGCTTTTATCAGAGGTTATCAATCAAATTAGGAGAAAAAAAGTCATGTGTTCTGTCCAGTTAATATATACTGTTTATCAGACTCCAATAACATGAATGCCGCTGTATAATGGGTGTAACTATGTTGTGTTAATATCAGTAAAAGAGATCAACTCCCAGCTTACAAATGCCCCAAAGGAAAAAGAAACATGAAAGAGTGACCTCTTCAGAAATTATTTAGATCAGAATGTGAGTTCCTTGAATGTATTTCACATCTCCTTCAACATTTGTGATTTTCCTCTTCTGTCATCCTAACCAATACTTTCCTGTATGGTGAGAAATATTTCTACATCCAACTAAGTGTGTACATTATTCCGTCTTTGAGTCAATTCCAATGACAGTAAGTTTCACATGCTGCCATCCCTACTTCCTCCATTCCACCTTCACTGTAAAATCTCTTTCAAGACTCCATTAGGTCAGATAATTTATCCCATTCTACCTTTTCCTTTCCCCATATCGCAGTGCATTTTTTATCCCTTAATTTTATTTTTTTTAGATAATTATACCATCACATTCAACTCACACCTCTACTTTCTGATATGTCTATTATTCCTAACTGTCCTAATGATGAGAAAGGGTTTTAGGAGCTATAAATATCATCTTCTCATGTCAGAATATAAACAGTTTAACCTTATCAAATCCCTTAAAATTTCTGTTTCCTGTGTACATTTTCATGCTTCTTTTGCATCCTAGCTCTTTTGCCCTCCAGAATATAATATCCCCAACCCCCCAATCCTTAAATATAGAAGCTGCTAAATCTTGTGTTATCCTAATTGTAATACATGTACATACATATACATACATACACATATACACATACAAATATACACATGCACATACACATATAGGTATATGTGTGTATACAAACATACACACATGTACACACACACACACGTGTGTGGGTGTGTATGTGCATGTGTATGTATTCCCTCCAACTCCCCTAATGCTGAGAAAGGTCTCATGAATTACAAATATCATCTTTCCATGGAGGAATGTAAACAGTTCCTCTTTAATAAGTCCCTTATGGTTTCTCTTTCCTGTTCACCTTTCCATGCTTCTCTTGATTCTCATATCTGAAAGTCAAATGTCCTATTCAGCTCTGGTCTTTTCAACAAGTATGCTTGGGAGTCCACTATTTCATTGAAATTTCCTTTTTTCCTCTTATGTGTTATACTCAGTTTTGCTGGGTAGGTGATTCTTGGTTTTAATTCTACCTGCTTTGATTGCTGGAAAATCATATTTCAAGTCCTTTGAGCCCTTAGTGTAGAAGCTGCTAAATCTTGTGTTATCCTGATTGTCTTTCCACAGCATTTAAATTGTTTCTTTTTGACTGTAATATTTTCTCCTTGACCTGGGAACTCTGTAATTTGGCTACTATATTTCTAGGAGTTTTCCTTTTGGTATCTCTTTCAAGAGGTGATCAGTGGATTTTTCACTATTTATTTTATCCACTGACTCTAGGATATCAGGACAATTTTCCTTCATAAATTCTTGGAAGATGATGTCAAGGCTCTTTTTTTTGATCATAGCTGTCATGTAGTTCAATAATTTTTAAAAGTTCTTTCCTGGATCCATTTTCCATATAAGTTGCTTTTCCAATGAGATACATCACATTATCATTTATGTTCTTTAGTCTTTTGGTTTTGTTTTATAATTTCTTGATTTCTCATAAAGTCATTAGTTTCCATTTGCTCCATTTTAGTTTTTTTTAAATAAATTTATTTAACTTTTTACATTCATTTTCACAAGATTTTGGGTTCCAAAATTTTCTCCC